>CCAG010002472.1:0-19992 GCA_001077435.1 Glossina morsitans morsitans
TTGTTGATATTTTCAATTTTATCAACATTTTCTATGACGAAAAAAAAAAAAAAAAATGAAGGGTGTGCGGAACTGGTAAGGGCGACTTCAATAAAATACACAGCCATACGTATACGTGTTTGCAAGGGCGATAACCCAATTTGTACACTTTTACTTTGAGCAAACTTGATGAAATTTTATTATCATTACATTCATTATTAAAGAATGTGTCTTAAATTGATCGCTCGACGCAACGTACAGAGCGATTTCTTCTATCTGCCTTCCTATGTGTATGTATGCGTACACGTGTATGTCATTAAAGTATTTGTTTTTGTGCAGAGAAGAGATTCGAAGTTATTCTAGTAAGTCGAACATATTGGGACGTGGAGTTAATTCTCGTTATTTTCAAAGAGAAAGCATAACGACTACTACCACCAGGTATGTGTATATGAAATTGGAATTTTTTTTTATATGAAATGCACGTTTATTGAAAATGATAAAAGAATCTCTTATTCGAAATATTGTCCGTCATTAGTTGTATATTTTTCCCACCTGTTTGACAGTTTGTGAACGGTGCGTCAGAGAAACCTGTTATCGACCGAGAAACCATTTTCGTAAGAAATGAAATAAACAAATAAGGGGCAATTGAAAGGAAGGCAGTTTGTTGAGTAAGGTGCATGGATTAGCTCTGACCTAATTTTGAATTTTGTGATGCTTCACAAGTTTCCTTGAAGAGCACGCGATTCAAATCAATTAATTGCTGTTCGTAGCGTTTGGCTTTAACCACTAATAATAAGGGACCACACCATTTAGGGTCCCATTAAAAGTATCGTCCACCTGTCACAACGCCGCGGTGTAGAAATCCATATGAAAGGCGCATTCGGATGTAGACACAAATTTTTACCCCTTGAGTACTTAAAATAGATCCAATCGTCCCAACTTAGGATATGATGCATGTATCGTTCGAGTAAAGAGAAAATGTTGTCAGTTAAGGCCCTTCATTTGGTACAAAATTCGATAATTTTGTGCTGGAAAAAATATTTTTTCCTTTGTGATATGTGTAGGTATTTCGACTGATTACTGTAGTAATAGTAGTAATACTAGTCAAAGAAGTCCAAGCTGTAAAAAACCACAACTTCAAATATATATGCACTTGGGGTTAGGGCCATCTATAGACAAACTTAGTATAAAAAAAGTTGTCCTTCAACCACACAGTACAACACTCGGCCAGAAAACGTTAGTAGCACTGGATTAAAATGTACTAAGCGGTCTATTGATCACTCTCACACCACTTAACGGCTGTTTTTAGTTTAGTATTATGCTTGGTCTGCCTGAGAATTTGCTTCAGACTTGATCAGTGGTCATTAGCTAAGATAATATTTCAATATAATTTTTGCGCAACGTAGCAGTTTAGCTCTAACAGTTGGGCCTTAAACAACAGATGAATGGAGAGACGTTGATGACTATGTCGACTTCTCGACAGTTGGAGAATGAATACAATTTCTGAGATGTATTTCTAGATGTTACAAACGGAAGAGAGAAATCTATCATACACATCGCCCCAAAGTAAAGGGTTTTTTTTTTTTAAATCCGTTAAGTAAATAACGATAAACAATCTCTATGTAAACATACGTTTATAAATATCGTACTTGATTGCAAGATATATGATAGGTTGTACGATATTTAACATCGCATTCATATACAACTTTGCGAACGATTGGTTAAATTCAAAATAAAAATCATATTTCTTTATATAGTAAACTGTCTTGCATTTATTTCAGCTAAGACTTCCATTCGTTTTTTTTTTAACATTTTTTTTTGGAAGAAAAAATTTGAAAGTACAGTTAACAAAATATTGATGTCGTAAAGTAAAGAAAAACAAATAAGAAAATTATATTCGATCGTGAAAAAGAAAAAGAATTAAATTTTCATATTCTACAATATCGGGTGGGCGCGGCTTATTTTTTCTATTTTCAGAATGAAAGTTGAAGTATATATGTTATATGTGTTGTACTTTATGAGTGAGAGTCAAAAAACACGGAAACCAAAGGTGTTAACAGTTTTTATTACATAGGCATTTGGGCTTTGTAGGCGTGATCTTTGAAAAGTTTGAGTCATGTTTAAATTGTTTTGCACGTTTGTAGGCGATATTTTTATTTTTGCAAATCGGAGGAGGATGTTTACCATAACTACTACACAGTTGCGCAGACGGACAGATGAACGAACGAGCATGCTTAAGTCCATTCTGAAATTGAAACTGGCCAAGAATTTGTATACTTTTTTAGGCTTTTGAAGCTTGTTTCTACGCGGTATTTAAACAAAAATTAAATTTTGATATACTGAAGTGTTGGGTAGGCGTGGTCAACTTTTACAACTTTTATAGTATCATCTATAGAGTACGCGTTTAAATTTTTGTACATTTATCTACTATGAGTAGCGGTTAAAAGTACAATTTTCTACTCCTTTTGAAAAACAGAGGTATTCTCCCAATTTACGTAATATTGTAGGCGTATCGTTCGACTAATTTGGCTCATTTTCAATACCAACCTGGATTCGAGAACTCTCAATATCTCTGTCAGTTAGCTGTATTTTTGCGGAATGTTTCCAACCGACATTGGATGGACGGACAACCGGAAATGTTTAAATCGATTCAGAATTTGATACCGTTCAAGAATATATATATATATATATACTTTGTGGGATCAGTGATGTTTTTTTCCGGGCGTTGCAAACATTGGTACCCTCTTGGAAAGCCTCTTCCTTGTACATAGAAGACCTCCTACAATTTTTGAATTGTAAAACAATTTTTTACGAACTCTTCACAGAATTTGGCTAAATTGTACGGTACGTTGCCTGATTTACCTAATTTCCAATTCAAACTTGTGTGCAACGACTTCCAATTTTGTTGTCAAATTTGAAGCTTTGGTGTCTTCATTTCTTGCGATCGTGTGCATGTTTACTGCAAACATTACAAAAATTGACAAACGGAGAGACAAGCAAATCTAGATCGAATTAGAATTCGAATTTAATGGTACTTTTGGTCCACAAAACTCTCATCAAGGCATAATACTTGGCGATCACACACACTCACTAGGCTGCGGACATTATCCGCCTGTCTCTTTCCTCTTTTATCTCGAACCGTCCCTGTGTGAATAAAAGACCATCTCCCGAGCGATTGGCCATGGTGAAAAAAAAGAAGGCAACTTCAAAGATCTGCATCAGTTACATTCTGAATTGATATATGCGTGTCCGTCTGTCCATCAGTGGTAACCGTTCTTCTGGCCGCAAAAATAAAGATAATGCCTTCGAATTTGATAAAAGCATTAGTAGTTTTCGCCTGCGGTATCGGTATTGAAAGTGACTGCGACATGCCCGCTATAACATAAACAGAGAAAACCTCTTCTTTTCAAGCTTTGCACTCATCATGTACTGTGGATACAACAATGAAGATCTTCATTCCCTTCATTCCCTCTTATGAGTAACCCTACTCAAAACCCTACTCGAAATAATCGACTACGACTACTTGATCTTATAGAATATCGAAATTTATTTTGTGTACCTTACATCACTTGTGCTACAAGGGTATTTTAAGTTTATGTAAATGTATACAAAACCCAAAAGTACTTGCAATCGAGCTTCCTTTTATTATTGCGATCGATTCAGAATCGATCTAAACTTTCCTGTCCGTCTATCCGCCTTGTTTCCTTGGTTTCAATCTATGGGCCGCGATTTATTTTGATGAAATTTGCTGCACCGTGATGTCGTAGCCAAAGGCCGAAGGCTGTGGAAAATGTTTCGAATCGACCAGTGCCGTTTGTTACCTGAATAACTGTCTTCACCAAGATGGTGTAGAATATTTATTGATGGGCCGCGTTCTAGTACAGTGTTTTTAAATGTTTTTTTTTTTTTTTTGTTTAATATTTTTTTAAATAAAGGCAGACAATACGGTCACAACTGAATATCAATTTTTGGTTTTTTCTTCGTATGTGAAAAGCAACAGATTCACTTTAACCCGAAACCGTCTCTTCTTTTTTTTTTCTCTTTAGATTTAATTAAAATTTCAATTGTATATGTTTCTGGATCTCTTTGCCTGAGTTGATGTGTACGTGTGCTATTATGACTTTTGATCGAGCATCGAACTCAATTTAAAGCCTGTATGCGTTTGTTTTCTTTTTTAACATTATTTCTATCCATTTGTGAATTATGAACAAATTTTTTTTTTTTCATTTTTGCTTCTTCTTCAGGTTTTACTACTAATAACGTAAATAACGTAAAATTTAATAATAAAAGTGTGAATGCAGACAATAGATATAATTTTTGAGTTATGAAGTTGGGTATGTCGGGTTCTCCAAGCTTCGCTACATTTTCAACATTACCTTCACATACACATACATCCATATAAATAAAGTAATCTTAAATTTAACGTCATTCGTGGAGTTCGTTTTGTTATTTTTTTTCTCTTTTTTTTTTTGTGGATACGCATATCCCCTCACGTCTGTTAGTTTATAAACGGTCATTGTATGCTGAGTCGTTTTACGCACAATATGAAAAGAAGTTAAGTTCGTTATATTAAGTATATATATCATCGATATTAAAAGACAACTTAAATTTAGCCATCTGTCCATCTTTTTAATGGAGTTCTGAATAAACTTTAGTGTGATTTATAAGAAAATAAGAAAATTGGAAATGGATGAAAATCATACCGAACTATTTAGTATTGAATATGATGGAAATGGGGTTTTCCGTAACCAGTTAACCTAAACAAACAAAAGGTACGTTACAATGTAAATTTCCGTACTCGGAATTAACTAAGTCCACGTCTAATTATCTAATCTAATTATATATGTAATGTCTTGTAAATTTTTAACGCATAAATGTACACATATAAATGTATATATAAAAACTCTTCCTATTACGTTATTGAACGTTTGAGAAATCGCCCGTTTAGTCCATCGTTCATTTACCTTTACTTTACCTCAAGACGTCTTAAGACAATGTAGGAAAAGTTCTCCTACATCATTAAATGTATGAAAACAGGACACCATTTATTTGGTTGCAGAAACTTTCCGCCAAATCCTTCCATGTGGCCAGATAGCAACCCTTAACCCTTATTAACCCATTGCAACCCCCTGCGCGCAATACGTCGACATTGCTTTCCTTACATAAACCCCTAAGCCGACTACACGTCGACATTGTCTTCCGTACATCAACCTCTATGTCGATCTAGAGCCGACATTCTATTATCTGAACTTATTGATTAACGAGTTACTAGTAGATAAAAGAAAAAAAAGATAGGAGTGCAAAGAATTATGGTTATCGCGTTAGTTTAGGACGAGTGTAAAAGACAACGTGAATTTTCCAGCCAGTCCAGGTGGGCAAAAGGGTCATACAATTATTTTCCCATTAGCTACATAAACTGGTGCTCGAATGAAAATTCATTGGGTTTTCTCTATAATTGGGTAAATAGAGCTTAGATTAAATTTTCAACGATAGTGCAGCAAGAGGTAGAAAACACATCATTGAAACACATCTCTTAAATTGTTGTGCGTAAGTGTGTAGGCGTAGACAGAATAGAGTATATCTTTCCCTACGCCCGGTAAAAAATCATGTTAACAATCGTTTAGGCTATTCCAAGCGCACAGCTTCGATCTAGAGATTCTGGTGGACGACGATTCTCGTTAGACATTTCTCGACTAAGAAAGTGTATAGGGCGAGTAGTTACATTTATGGAGTTCTTAGTTTATTTCAATTCTCTAAGGCAGATCAATCTTGAACCTAAAGCCAAATCAATGCTAAGCCTCTTTGCTGTATTTCATTTTGTACGGTCTAGCATTCGTAGCTGGATGTTCCAAGACAAATATGTTTTTGTTTGTATATGTATTTTAGTTCCTTTTCTTTACTATTTCGTACAAACATACACATGTGCCGACATTTCATGTATGCAATAAGAGAGAAAACAAGTTTCATATGTGATATATAGTGTAATTCATAACCAATCCATTAGGCTTCGCTCCCAATAATTGAAATTTACTTAAGAGAAATGCATTAATTTATACAAAATTCCTTACGGTTTGTGTGTTACATTTATAAGCAATTTCGATGTGAACATATTATGCATATTTTTAATAAATTAGTTTTTCTATCCTAAGTAAAATTGCAAATCAAAGCCATTGTCCTTACGTACTGATGTTCTAATGCCCGAAGTATAGCATATATGCAAATGTCAATACCAGAATTTGGTTTATTAATTTCAAAAGGAGCTTAAACAACATTAGTCGCTCTTATATGCACGTGTATGCATATGTATATTTATATACTTATTACGAGAGTTAATAAATTTTAACAGAAGTTTTAGTAAAATAGTTTGTCTTTTACAAAAAAAAAAAAAAAAATAAAAGACACCACTGTACTTTTTATTCAAACTATTCCTTCCTGAAAGCCCGTTCTTGAGGAAGAAGCCAAAAGAAGTAATGTCTGGTGCACACAGGAGAAAGAGTAGCACATTCTAACTCAGCGTCACCCAACATCTCTTAAGGAAAATTACATTAAAAAATCATGATAGCATGACTTTTAAAAAGATGCGCCTCTTTTTTGGTTCAGTTGTCAGTTGTTGTGGGTATAATAGTTTCATTTTGGTTAGAAAAACTCATTATGTGCTTGCTACCTTCACCTAACCTCCTCCTTTAACTTTGGAGCAATACGAGCTATTCGTTTAGCTATACGTTTCCATTATGTTTCAAATTAAAGAATAATATCCCTCTGGGTTCATCAAAAATAGAATAATTTTTCTTAATTTGTCTGAAAAGCGAATTTAATTAAATAAAATTAAAAAATTTGTTAGCTTTCGTCTGTTAGCTTATAAACGTGTAAGTCTTAAAGCACATAAAGATTTGTCAGATTTCTTGAAGACAGGGTTCCCTCGTAACAAGCTTTGACGAGAAATCCTCTTTCCTTACCCTTGTAATCACTAATGTGCAAGACTGCCACTATAAGCCCTACGTTTCTTCTGAAACAACAAACCCAAAATGTCTGAAAACCTAACCTAAAGTCTAGTGGTCACCAGCGAATGAAAAATTTACGAAAAATTGCTTTTAAAAAAATAACGACCCAACGAATTTTTTTTTTTTATTAAATCGTTCGAAAATCGGCCATAAAATTGATAAGTTTCGATTTATAGAAAAAATCCATCAATACATGGGCCATATCACCGACTTAATGATCACCCTAATCCACTCTGCCGTGAATTAACAATCACCTTGTAATAATTTGATATTTGAAGACCTGTTTAGACCAACAAAGAATAAAACCAAAAAAAGAAAAGAAAGAAGAAGCAGAAAAGAAACAAAGGATATACAAAAAAAGAAACATGACGTAATATTTCCCCTTACGTATCAAAGTGGTCCGGAAATAATGCTCATGTGGCACACAACCCATTCAAGGGTTAAAAAAACTATACTAATTCAATGGATACGATGAGATAAGTTGCACTAATGCCTAAAGCAAAAAGAGGATGCTTTCAAATCGAGAAGTCACGATTTGATCCCATCGTATAGCAGTCTTTAGTTTTTCTCTTTTCTCATTGAAAAAAACAATAACTTATTTAAGTTCCCAAATGTACTTGTATACACGTGTGTGTGCTCGCACATATACACGTATATATAAAGTATTGAAAACTTTATTTCAATAACAAAAAGGTATTGATTTTAACTACTTTTTATTATTTATTGTTATTTTCTTAAAAATTTTCATCATTTTTTTGTCTTTATAACTACCGTCACCACCATCCACCAATTGACAAGAGAGGTATGAAGTTCGCAAGTTCATCCGTGGTATTGCAAAATACGCTTTAGAGAATTGAAATAAACCACATATTAATGGGACAGACGGACTTTCTTAGATTAAAACCTTTTGAAAATTTATATTTCGTTAAATTTCTTCAATCGTGAAAATATTCGCAAAAAAAAACGACATACAAACGTACATTGATAGAAAGGCTTCACGAGTCAGTTTTCAAAGTGCCCGTAATTGCTTAGAAACTGAGATAATCTAAAATCTCAGCACTCGGATAGACTTTACTTTGGGCGTAGTTCAAATAAGCATACTGCCGATTGAACACACACCCACAAGGCTGAGGCCATTATCTTCGTATTTTACTTTGGGCGGAGTTCAAATAAGCATACTGCCGATTGAACACACACCCACAAGGCTGAGGCCACTATCTTCCTATTCTTTTTTTTCCTTTCTCATTTTTTTCTGGCCGTCACCCTGTTACATGCATGGGCGACATCGTCTGAGTGATTTGTCATATTGAAAAAAAAAAAAAAGAAAAAAAAAAAAAAAAAACGTAAAGAAACTTCTCCGAAACAGAGACAATTAATTATTGTCGTTTACATTTATATCGCACTCGTGATGCTTCTTCTTTTACTTGAGAATGTCTGCGGCACTGATTAAATTATCAAAGCAATTAATTTGAAAGGAAAAATATTTGTATGTAATAAACATATGTGTCGCGCTTTCAAACTGCTTTTTATCAGACGTATCCAGGCTGTCTTACGTCAATTAATTTGATGACGCGTATAAAAGCATCTCTACCAAAATTGTTTGTGACATTTGTGGAATCATCTTCGATACATATATCTTATCCGATAGCAATGTGCTCAAAAGACGATGCAGCGGTCATCGCTGTCAAATCAATTTCATCATCAATAACCGATAACGAGTAAGACCGACTGTGGTCATTCACAAGAGGTTATATGCCACGTCTACTAAAGTGTACGTCAGAAAGTCGACATTCATCCTTTACTACTATATAACGAGTGACTATAAGAGGATAAGTCAAAAGCAGCTACCCTTCGAGATTAGTCCTATCCTCTCTCTTGGGTATCAAAACAGATGTCGAAACTTGCTCTCCGATGCAAGAAGGTGCGTTGCAAACAACAGATACTACTCTCGTATAACATGACAAATTCGTACCGTGTTACATCGAAAGCATGCTATACGCAACTTGTAAAAGCACAAGTAAGAATGCTATAATCGGGCAAAGCCTACCATTAGATAATCTACATGGCTACACTTTATTAATTGTACCCCAAAACTTATACCTTCTTTTCATGTAAACGCATAGCTTTCATGAAAGCCCTTATATACAGAGGAGTACTAAAACGTCAACGTGGTCTGAATTTCATTGTTTCCCAGTTGCTTCTGTCATAACAAAGCACAAGTTAGGCTTTGCCAACATATGGGGATCCCTGTATATGGTGCGCGTGCCGCTATGTGATCGAAATTCCCTATGGTTGATTTACTAACGACAAATTTTCATTATAAAATAGGAAAAATTAAAACATTTCAGCGTAGATCCCTTACATGAGTACAAATCCAAAGAAATAAAATTCGTTGAGTTTCATTTTTATGTCAAATTATTGTCATGATGGCATTTTCGTCAAGAAGTATTGAATGGTAATGGTAATAAAGATGCAGTTTCCCTAGGAAGAGGTATACGGCAAGGGTTTCAAAATGATGCCGCATCCAATCCAAAGTTTCCACACCAGTTCAGAGTGCCGAAATACTATTGCCAAGCGATTTTTGTCACAAAGTTCTAAAAATTACAATTATTTTTTTACGATGTTATATGGAGAGCGGTTCGAAAAACTGGTCCGACCTGAACCATTTTCAATAGCTTTTGTTCTTGGACCAAAACATGAAAGTATCTCGAAAATTGCGACCTATAGGTTGAACACAGGAGTGCTTGGAGAAACATCAGACTTGCAGAAGGACGGACGGACAGACATGCTTTGATCGATTAAGAAAATGATTCTGAATCTATCGTTATAATAAAAGGTGGGTCTACCTCAATTCCTTCTGGGTGCTACAATCATCTGCACAAACTTATTACACCTTGTACCACAGGTGATAAAGTGTATGAAAAGTAAATTAACTTCACGTTCTTACAGGAACAAATAGGGAATTCAATTCAATTATGGAATTCAATTTTCATCAAGAAATCTATTTTTTTTTTCTCCAAGTTGGCTGAAACTGCTCTTATTACCGGTCAAATAAATATGAAAGCAAATCGCAATCGAAAAAAAGTTCAACGGAACACATGCGATTTTTCGAAATCGTGTTACATGACACCCGTGTTATAATACTCAGGGAGTGTGGGTTGCGGTGTTTGACAAGTACCATGTTATGTGAGGGATGCTTCTAAAGACATAACATACCGATAGCTGCGACTATTCCTATATCTCTTTCCCTCTTTCTCCACTTCCCTGTGACTGTAACCCTCCTAGATGCATAGGGGAGTAATTGTTCGTAAGCAACAAAAAATAAGAAGAAGATGAAGAAGAAGACTCTCTTGTTAAAATTTCTATTCTGCTGTTAATGTTGAATTAATAGTTCATTAGGGTTTCAGTTTCCATCCAATACTCAATGTATTATCTGAAATCACCGCTAAATACTTGCTGTGCTTGCTCAACTAAAGTAAATCTTGTAAAGTTACTTTCAGCGTAACTATTACAAATAAAAGCAACAACAATGACACATAGAAAACTTGATTTAACAGCAGTTACGACTTTTTCTTTCTCCTTAATGTAACAATCTTTTAAAGCCATTGTAAATATAGTTTGAGAGAGAATTCGAGAGAGAAAATATAAAAAATTATTAAAAAGGTGTTGTCAACTTTTCGTAATCGAGCACAGAAAACTTGTAATTGAATTGCTTTTGCCCGTAATTGGCTAAAAAGCAGACGATGACTTAAAATGCGATCAGAAGGTACTTTGGCATAATACGCGTGTACATATAACTTTTTACTTAAATTTGTTACGATGGAAGCAGCTATACACAGCGTGCCCTACACCACATAGTATAAATTAGGTTGTTCGGATGCATGTAACACTGAAAAGAACTTAAGACTTCTTATATCGATACATTTCGAAAAATTTTCCGTCTTTTCTGTCTGATGTCTCTCCATAAATTTTCATGTTGACTCTACCGGTCGCAATTTTTGATACAATTTGACGTAATTCAATAAGCTTAAGTGTTTGGGCCCGTAAACGAATCGCATTGCAAATGAATTCAAACATTTTGCGACCACTTCCCATATAAAACCCGATTTGGAAAAAGTTTTGGCAAAAGTTGTGGGAAATTCGAATCTGATGAGATCAGTTTCAGAACAACCATCACACAAATATGTTGTAAAAAGAAATTCCTTTATTGACAATAAGGTCAAAGTCCGAAAATTTTGTGACGGAAATTGCTTCCGAATAGCAATTTCTTCTACAAATTTTCTGCAGTACGTTTAGATCACAGATGTTCATCCTTCCACTGAAAAGTGAGCCTTTGTAAGGTAACAAGATCTACTTTTGGCTGTTTTATGATAAAAATATGTGTGTGAGTTCTCTACAAGAAAAAAAAGCAACTTTAGTGAATTTGGCTTAGATTGGATCAAGTTTTGGAGTCCCTTCTATATAAAGGCTTTATGAGAGCAAACATTTATGGGATAAGATTTTCGCCGTTTTATGGCGACAAAAAGAGAAGTATTTGATTAACCGAAGTGTAGAATATAAATTATCAAAGGTCGGCTTTGCCCGACTCTGACGTTCTTGTTTGTTGCTATCTGATATTTAACTTTCAAATCTGGTTTCACTTAAAATGTAGCATCAGAAACTACATTTTACTCCCGTTGTTTGACAAAAAGCCGGCGAATTTTGTTAAGGTACATTTTACATGCAGCGACTCTGTTACGTAATTATCGAGAACTTTGCTTGAAATATTCCATTAAGCACCGAATTCTATGCAACACAGAAAATGTTTTAACAAAGATTGTTTAACAACACAGTTGATGCCATTTAAAAATATTTGAACACTTCTATCGTTCGTTTGTCGATATAAGGGAACACGTTGAAAAAGGCCTACTCCTAAATAATCTAAATCTTACACATTTCCACAATTCTTACACAATTTTTGCGAAAGTCTTATATGAGAGGGAGTCCGAAAAAAAATTTACAAGTCAATCAAATCATTATTTTGGGTTAACTTTGATAAGAAAATGATAAAAATAGAAATTTTTCGCTAAACGAAGGCGTTTTTTTACGTTTACATGGCTCGTCGTCAAAATTCTATTCCTTATCGATTTTTGTTGGGTAAAAGCGTCAAATTGTTTCTATAAAACAATTCTTTTAAAGCGTTATATACATATATATGTAAATGTTTTTCTCAGTCACGGGATGGCCCGTAAATGTGTATTACAGTAGTGAGAAAGCAGCCAGAAAGAAGTGGGACAGAAAAAAAGACAGAAAATCGCTGCAGCTTGTTGTGCGCCCGATCACTGAATGTCATGCCTTTACCGACAGATCACTCACTACTCGCTACGATCACAAACTAATCTTAATTGAAGTATGGTCCACTGGTCTGAGGATTGAACCACGGTATGCCGACTTGATAGCCGCGCTTCTCAACTACTCGTCTATAGGTTTGCCTAAAAGGGGAATATGTCGAATTGTCCTAACCAACCCGATTGAATTTCAATTGGCTTCCAAAACAGTCCTTGGGCCAAAAAATGGCCGAAAAGTATTAAATGTCATCAAAATGTCTCAAAAATTACAATAAACAAATGAGACCAGCAGAAGGGCAGACATGCTTTAATCCATCTAAACGATGATTATGAATCGATTGATATATAAAAGATGAAGTTTTTCGGGATTTTTTATTATTATATACTTATATATGGTGGCAACGGTAGTGTGGCGTAATGAAGAAATTGTATTACCCCGCAGAAAAATCACTGACAGAGAGACCGCTGGGAAAGCCCAATTAACAATAAAAGTTATGCGAAGCGATGTTTTTTGATACTTCGAACATGAAACATGTGTGAGTAACTTTTGACTCGAAACTGACAGATTTTCCAAATTTTTCTCCACAATTATCAGCGAAATAGAAGGTCAGACCCTAAACATTAAATAATCGGGCTGAGAATACTCGGACAATAGGGTTCTCTAAGAGTTACATAACGTAAATTAGAAATCGGAGATTGATTGAAAGATAAAGCAAAAGTCACACTCCGACTGACGAAACATTATTGAAGTAGAAATTCCATTAGCAAAATGATATAACAGGATTGTTATTGATGCACTCCACATGGAATTCGGATAGAGAATTCGGCAAAAACGATCAAATTTATAGCGAGTAAGGAGTTTGTAAAGAGTTGGCATTGCTTGCTTGACTTCACTTTTACTTTACTTTTTTATTAAAAAAAAATAATAATAAGGAAATGAAGAGAATTCGGATATTCTTAAAAAAAAAAGAAAAAAATTTACTAAACATGTTACTAATATAAATATTTATTGTTTGACTTTTCTTCGATCTAAATAGTATTTTGGGCAAGTTTTCCTGTGTCATGTTCTGCGTTTCCTAACCATGAGTTGCTTTTTATCTTTCATAAATATCTATTTTTTTTCTCCGCTCTTTTTTCTATGATAGAATCTGTTTTTTGCTTACTAGTGGCATGATTGTTTTTATTCGTAGACTCGGTTATATACAAAAATTCTTTATAGACTTGGAGAGATACACAAAATTGCATCTATATAGACTGCGCATAAGAAGCCGAGTAGCGACTACCAAGTTGGTGTTCGCGATTTCAAATCTCAACTGCAGTAGAGTTTACTTTATTCGTAGCTATCTATAATGAATGCTCAGTCGGTGAAGGCATAGCACTTATCGATTGCAGGTACACACTAATCCCGCTGCGGCCCCCATCATCTTCCTTCATCGCTTCTTTCTTACCGTGGCCGTGTTAACGCAGAAGGAACACATGAAGTGAGTAAATGGTCATATTTAAAACTTTTAAAGAAAGAAAAAAAAACAATAGACAATGACAACAAACACAAGGACAGCGACAAAGACACTATTAATACTAAGTGAAGGAATAATAATGAGAGCTATTTTTGGAAAAACCACAAATGTTAGTTTTCATGCGTACGCCCACAAAAGACTGGTTTTTGCCACTTTATGCTTAAATGTTCATGTTATTGACGAACTTTTGATTTAAATCGACTTTATTCTGCAATGCAATCTCATTGGAAAACTACATGGCTATTATGATAGTTCTCCGTCTCTGAAATATTCGTTTAATTAACCAAACAATCTAACAACAACCTGAACTTGATATCTTTTGTTATTTATTTCGCAACCTTAAAATCTCATTATTTCGCATGTAATTGTTATTTATTGTATTTATTATTATTATTATCAAGTGTCTCACTGTTGCAACGCACCAATGAATTCTAAAGAAATCTGCTTCTTTAATTTACAATTGTGGAGAAGTCCTATGCTTGAACATATACTTTGCTGCCATTGCCGAAACTTTTACACGTTTTCGGAGCGTCTAAACCAATGGATGTCTTAAAAGTGCCAGGGGAACCTAATATCAATGAAATATTTAATTTTATTAAAGCGACTAAACTAACCAAATAGTCTAATTGTCCTAAGCGGAGAGTCAATAAATAGTCCTGGCTAATGGTATCCATTATATTGTTCGCACTTCTAGAAGTGTTTTCTTTTACTTAAACATTATTATTAGTATCATTATTGTTATTACTATAATTAACTTAGCCAGAGAAATAAAGTCTAAGAATAAGTTTTTAAAGTACTAGCATGTAAGACTATCTATGGGCTTTGTTGAAGACTCTAGCGCACTTGAAGTGTAAGACTAATTTCTTAAAGCTCTAGCGTCAGGGTAACTATCAGGTTTACTAACAGGTTTACTAAAAACTCTACTGCACTTGATGTGTAAGACGAATTTCTTAAAACTCTAGCGTCAGGCTAACTGTCAGGTTTACTATCAGGTTTACTGAAGACTCCTACTATCAAGTTTACTGAAGACTCTTACTCAGGTTTACTGAAGACTCTACTGCACTTTAGGTGTAAGACTAAATTCTTAAATATGTAGCGTCAGGCTAACTGTCAGGTTTACTATCAAGTTTACTGAAGACTCTTACTATCAAGTTTACTGAAGGCTCTTACTCAGCTTTACTGAAGACTCTATTGCACTTCAGGTGCAAGACTAAATTCTTAAAACTCTAGCGTCAGGCTAACTGTCAGGTTTACTATCAGCTTCACTGAAGACTCCTACTATCAAGTTTACTGAAGACTCTTACTATCAAGTTTACTGAAGGCTCTTACTCAGCTTTACTGAAGACTCTAGTGGACTTCAGGTGTAAGACTAAATTCAGAAAACTCTAGCGTCAGGCTAACGGTCAGGTTTACTATCAGCTTCACTGAAGACTCCTACTATCAAGTTTACTGAAGACTCTTACTCAGGTTTACTGAAGACTCTACTGCACTTCAGGTGTAAGACTAAATTCTTAAAGCTGTAGCGTCAGGCTAACTGTCAGGTTTACTATCAGGTTCACTGAAGACTCCTACTATCAAGTTTACTGAAAACTCTTACTATCAAGTTTACTGAAGGCTCTTACTCAGCTTTACTGAAGACTCTATTGCACTTCAGGTGCAAGACTAAATTCTTAAAACTCTAGCGTCAGGCTAACTGTCAGGTTTACTGAAGACTCTTACTATCAAGTTTACTGAATGCTCTTACTCAGCTTTACTGAAGACTCTATTGCACTCTAGCGTCAGGCTAACTGTCAGGTTTACTATCAGGTTTACTGAAGACTCCTACTATCAAGTTTACTGAAGACTCTTACTCAGGTTTACTGAAGACTCCACTGCACTTCAGGTGTAAGACTAAATTCTTAAAGCTCTAGCGTCAGGTTAACTGTCAGGTTGACTATCAAGTTTACTGAAGACTCTACTGCACTTTAGGTGTAAGACTAAATTCTTAAAGATCTAGCGTCTTAGGTTATCTATCGGCTTTATTAAACACTCTATCGCACTGGAGGTCTGAGCCCGCAGCATCTGAGTTCTTAGTCGAAATCCTTTGCTTACGCGGCCGCTCAGGCGGATTTTACTAATAATAACAAGCATAAACATATATATAAAAACTCTATTCGTTTTTTTAACATTTCTACTGGTGTCTGCGTTCTTTATTGACAACACTTCCTCTGCTTTTCATTTCTACTTGAAACTCGTTCAAATGTTTTCTTACATTTATTTCAATTTTCAAAATTAAAGAAAATAGTTTTGTTCCAAAAGCATTTGCGGTATTTTTTCAAAAACCAAAATGAACGTTTCCCAGCAAATCCGCTGGGAGATGTTGATGCTCTTTCTCAATTTCATCTGGTGCGAAGTTGAAGAATTTGCCATAAACTATTGGACCTGGCAGCATATTTATTATAAAAAATGTTGCTGACAATCTCAAGAGTGAAACAAACCGATTTTGTATGATTTTCAATAATAATTTTAATAAATATGTTGTTAATCTTTGAAGAAAGCAGACAATTTTGGAAAATAAAACCGTTTGCTGGAAAGTGACAAAGCGCTGATTAAACAAATCTTGTAGTATATGGCAGTAATTCATAGGAAAATGAATGGTTAAAAAAAAAAATCTAAACCACCATTAAATATATACTTACGTCACCTCGCTTAACGCCCCATAAAGCTGAAATAATACAAAGTTTAGCGGTAAAAAGAATTACTTCTCGACAAACTCTTATACGGCAGTGGTCCAAAACGTGAACCAACTTGATCCACCTATAATGTATTGAATTTTTCTTTCTTCTAAAATTAAAAAGATTTTCGTAGGATATAAAAATTTAATTACCATAAGATAGTTTATATGAGAGGTAGGTCGACAAGTTTAACCCGTCTGATGGGAAATTTAACGCATTAAACTGAGAATTTGGAAAATTCGGAGAATTGACTTGAAAACTGCTTAGAAGTGTGGACGAATCCAAAAGGGAATTATTTTGAAAATTTTTAATTGAGTTAAAAGCAATAATTAATGACTATGCAAAGGTCTTCGGAAATCTTTTTTTGTTTTTTTTTAAAACCTATTGCACTCCAGATTTACACATTGTTGACGGTATAAAATAAAATATGAGGCCGGTTTTTATTTGGCCAACTTTTTGTGCCTACAGGTTGTTTCGTTTCTTTTCAATTTTGAAAATATTCCAAATGCGTTCGCACTCTGCACCGAATGCAAAAGCAAGAGAGAATTATTGTATACACTATGAAGTTATCATAGAAAGAAACTCTTAAAAAAATGCAAATAAATTTTATGAGGAAAAAGAATATTTAATAAAAAAAAATAAACAAGATTTTACAATTAAAAGGTTAGTACGAAGTTTTTTACAATGCAATAGCAAGAGGACGCATATATTTAAGAGGGCCGACTCGATTTTATGCATTGTATACTTAAAGAATATCCTTCGGGAATATGTGGAAGTATGATTTTACTTTGACAACTAAACACTACTTCTGAATATCTGAACTTGGAAAAAATATGGCTATAGAGCGTGTGCAGTTCAACCCATGAATCACTTTGATCTATGCAACCTGTATGGAATTTTTAGAGCCTCAAAAATGAAGATAGAAAGCTGAAATTTGGCAAAAGCCTTCCTCGATCGATTAAGAATGTGTGTGTGGCCTTCTCTATTTACGTGCACTACTCCTGCAACACAAAAGAAACGGAAACTACCTGGGAAGGACGCCAAAAACTTTTATTCTAAATTTTACCTGTAACTGATGATATTTACAGATTGTCGTTCGGGTTACCTTCATATTCAGTCCAGTTCGCATCGTTTTATGAACACCTTGACAATTTTCTTTACTTGGATACGAATTGGAAATAAAATTTTGTTGTTGCTTATGGACGTAATAGTAAATCGATCCAGACCATTTTTGGCTCGAATATGCGGGTGTTTTTAGAGAACATTTAAGTATCGTCACGGATTCGAAGGTTATAAATGAAAATATGAAAAAATTGCTAATATGTTTTCGTGGCTGCCTCAATTTCTAATCCATGGCAGATATAAGTGTGGACACATCATAATCATTTATTGACCTTGGTTTCCTAATCGATCAAGATTTGTTTATGCCAAATGTGAGCTTTTCACTTACATTTTTTCGACAGTAGCGGTGTCGCAAGGATTATGGGTGAAAATGACTCATAACCAGGTAAGTTAGAACCAGGTATAAGTAAAACGTCGGTAGTTCCTTTTACTTTGTCGTAAAAAACATCATTGCGTGTAGAATATTTTGTGGAATTGCAAATTTCTAACAACCTAACCGGGGCGAGATAAGAAAAACTTGAAGATCGAAATTATTTTCCTCGCATCTCAATTAGATGGACAGACATGTATATCTGTCTGATTGATTTTATTACTTTTACTCTCATTAAGAAAAATAAGGGAAATAAGCGAGTAAAGCGTTAATCACATTTGTATCAACAAAAAATAACTTACTTCGGTATTTAAATCAAGCGCATGCTATTTTGTGAGCTCACTTGCATTCCATTAAGTATTGAGCTAATGGTATAAGAACGTGAAAAAAAACGCTAAATTCCTCTAAAAGAAATAAAAACTTGATAGCCCTTCATATATACATATAAATATATGTATATATATATATATATATATATATATATATATATATATATATATATATATAGTTGTAAACTGATGCAGAAAAGTGGCTATAGTGCCGAGAGTCAAAAGCTCATGCACACATGTAAATATAAATATTTATATATATATATATTGCTAAGACCCATTTTCTTTCGTATTTCTTAAGACGAGTTCAGTTTGATGCATACACGTACGTAACTGCATATGCATGCAACATATAATTTATATGCTTTGAAATTGTTGTCATAAACTCGATGCTATCGTTCTTTAAAAAAAAAAAAAAAAAAAAAAAAATTAAAAAAAAAAACGAAAGCACAAGAAGAAATAAAAGAAAAACAGAAAAAGAAAAATCTAGCGTACGGTCGGTCTATACTTGCTTCTAAGCTGTGATTAAAATAACTGATGATTGAATATGACGGGCGTTTTTAAAAATCCCAACAACAACGATCGCATACATACATAGAAAGATATATAAAACTATGTGTATATGCATTTGTACAGAAACACGTACATTTTTATAGCAGTTGTTTGAGCCGCAGTGAAAAATGTGGAACGCACTGCAATAATAATTATTATAATAATGATGATAATGCTGAAAAACATGTTAAACGTATTGAGGTATCGCTGTTTGACCATAAAATATCCGAATATTTTATTGGAAAATTGTAAAATGGATTTAACCATGTACGCATACATCCATACTCATACGCATACAACATATGTAAAGTGTAAATCAAAGAAAACAGTTGGAAATATTGAAATGTTTTCTTCTTAAACAGAATTCCGATTATCATACAGTTTGTTACCCCACAACATATTATGCCACCAAAAAATTCTATACTACCGACAATTTATACTTCCAAAAACTATCATCAAATTTATTTCCCGAATTAATTAATTATTCGCGCTTCTTAACGCCATCACATCAAGCCAATTTATGTTCAATGCTCCTACTTCTCGTACAAAAATGCCTCGTAATCTGAAAAAAGTTTTTTATATTTGAAGACTTTATGTTCTGATGCATAGCCTCGAAAGCCCATGATTAAAAAGTGTATTTCTAGTCTATTTTGTATGTAATGGACTGATAAACTATTTTCTCTCTTATTCTCGTTTCCTTGATTATCCGTTATAACTCGTCAGAAAGAGGTTGAGTGATGAACAGAGAGATGTGCGGAGGAAAAAAGAGGCAGAGGGAGGCAGATGTATATATATGCACAAAGATAAAGACAGAAGGAGAGAGAGAAAGAGAGAGAGAGAGGGAGAGAGAGAGAGAGAGAGAGAGAGACTATCGAAATTATCTTGGCGCCACATGATTACATGATTACATGATTACACTGTCCGGTTTGTTAAACTTGAAATCATGAGTTTGTCAATAACTATTTTTACCGACTAATATAACGCACAGACACAGTGTATTTGCAATTCGCATTTCCAGATTGATATGGATTAGGGCACGCAGTGCGTAAACTAAAATTTACTCTGACATGTAAGCATCATC
>CCAG010002473.1:0-59677 GCA_001077435.1 Glossina morsitans morsitans
AGAGAGAGAGAGAGAGAGAGAGAGAGAGAGAAAGAGATAGAGGCAAATATTTCCTTGAGAGAGACGTGATAAGTGCGTTAATAATTCGCTTTAAGCTGAAGATAGTTTTCTTATCTGTTATAAGTGAATCTTAATTTCTAGAATGAACTGTTAATTATTGCAAAGCGGATGTGATGGTTATTAGACCACAAACAAACAGTAACAATGTGTTTTAATATTTTCTAATTTTATTGAAAAATTTTGAAAGATTCAATATTCGTTGGAATTGGAATGAACTTTAATTATGTAAAAATGTGATTGGATTCTCACCAAAGGATGGACTCTTTATTCCTATTGTTGAGGAATGGATCTAAATTTATCATGCAGCATGAAACTTTTATAAATATTATATATAAACCTACATACATAGCAACAACGGCGGCAACAGCATTCAGAACTTTTCTAATTTAGAATTCTTTCTACAATATTTATACACTCTACATATATAATGTGCGTGTGTGCACTTATGTCCGCATACATATGAATCTACAGTACTTTACATTTTTCTAAGTTTTAGACATTTTGAACGCTCTTGCCGCTTATAAGCTTCATATCATTCTAAATTTATAAAACCATATAAAAAATGCAACATAAGTATTAAAAGGGATTGCTTTGCCCATCGTAACATATATGACATATGTTTACACATATATATACACATATATATATAATAAATGTACTGGAAAGTTATATTCGCTTTTGGAATAAAACAAAACCGTATCTTCCGAATATGGTCCGAAATGGATTGTTAAGTTGAATCAAGTCTTTCCACAATTCCTGATGTTATTAAAAAAGTTTTTTGCTCTAACATGACCTTGACATACAATCAAAGGTGGGCGCCCAGAGCATGGCTTTACAGAAAGGTCGCCGTCATCTGGTTGAAATTTTTCGAATCGCGTTCTTACAGAAATCGTAGTTTCACTAAGTACTTTCGATAAAATTCTAAACGCTTCTGTGACATTTCTTCCTTTTTGGAATTCGTGCAGCATACAGTGGTATAAATGACCTTCATCTGTAACCATAAGCAGACGACCGCAGCTCATCAACTTACCCCATTTTCGTTCAGCGATAAAGAGGGAGAGTCAAATATGCGTCAAATGGATTTGCGTATACTTGTGAAAACTTGTTGTAAAGGGAACGGACAGAACCTTATATACATATATATATATATATATTTTCAATATTTTTTAATATATATATATATGTCCTCAATATTCTTCAATATATATGTATATGTATCTTTAATACTCTTCAATATATATATATATATATATATACTATATATATAGGATGTTACCACGAATCCGTTGAAAAATCATCAACTTATCACGTTTTCTGTTTTTTTTTTTTTGGCAATATTTAATTTAGTAAAAATAATTTTCATTTACATTAGAAAAAAGTTTGTTAATGACATCGAGAAATTATAAAATGAAATCATTAAGCAGACTGCACCGATTAATAAAGATGACGGGAACGTGACGGAAATATATATTTCTTTATATTCTATATATATTATTTACATATATATATATATATATATATCTATATATGTGTATGCTTATATATTTGTAAATATATTTTATATACATATATATTTTCATTTTTTTTTTCTCTATAGTATATAGATTTTGAATAATTTTGCAAAGGTTCCTTAATGAATTAATGATTCTCGGCATCATTTCCTGCATCCTTCAGTTTCAGTTCGAATTTTGCAAGACTTAATATAAACTTGATCGCGAATTGGCCAAAATAAGGAAGGCGAAGATAGTAGGTCTTCCTGCTTACACTTACACGTAAGTCTCACATACTACCATGAAATTCGAGAAAAATTGTACTTCTCCGCGAGCCAATATTCGAATTTAAGCTGTTTGTCCACTTTTTTTTTTTTTTAATCATTCTGTTAATTGGTGATCTCATTACTGTAATAATCTCCCCTTAACGTGAAGTTTTGAAAGTACAAGTGTGAACAGGAAAAACATTTATTTTTTCGCAAAATTATAGATAATCGATTAATTAACCACTAAATAATATCGTATGTTTGATAGCGCAACCACATGTGGTCTCGTAAATATAAACTTAAAATGAATCCTTACCTCTCCTAATAGTTATATTATTTATATTCTCCTCTACATAATCAATTGATCAATTATTTTATCTACATCAGTTTAACTAACCCGGCGGTGGAGAGCGTATTCTGCATGCAAGTTGGTTTATAGTTTTTTTTTCTTTTCATTTTCATTTTCATCAAACTACAAACATATATATTTTTAAATATTTTATCAGTTATTCCAGACAACAAATTGAATTAAAATGAATAATAAATTCTTTTAACTTTTTTTACTACATACAGCTGTATAGGATGAGCACGAATAAACAAACATGCATTGCCCGACACATCGCATGCGACTGCATGCATTATTATGCATGCAATATTTTGCCCTTTTGCGATTTTACATTTCATTCATTCAACTTCTTTTTGAGTTGGACTTTTAGGTTAGCAAATGTCTCATTTACAATTTGTTAGGTAATCCATTTGCAAATTTTTACAGCAGCTCATATATACGGGACAATGCTTCTTTTGGTCTTGTCCGAATCGAATATGACGACTTTACCTTTCACAATATTCTGCTGATACAAGCAACTCACTTATATCAACTTCACTGTGACATTTTCCTGTTAACCCTTTTTTACTTGGAATATATTTAATTCTCTTTTTACACGATAGATACGTTCCCAAAAAATACGTGTAAAAAAAATTCGTGTAAAAAGAGAATTAAGTGTAAACAATACTAAAAAGTTCTTGTTAGAGTTCACTTAATTTATTTCGCGCTTACACATTTTAATTCATTAAATATTTTATAAAAATAACCTCTACTTTGGAAAAAGGGAATTATACCTGAAATTCATAAATATAAAATCGTGTTAAAACAAAATAATTCGTGTAAAAAAAGAAATTTTTTTTCTTTTGAACTCGTGTTAAATCAAATTCGTGTAAAAACAATCGTATAAAAGAGAATTCTGCCAATTGCCGGCAATCTTTTCGACGACCTCCAGTTGCATGAACCAGATAATTGGTTTGTGGAATTTTTGTAACAATTCATTATCTTGATTAGCATGAATTTTAGATTGAGCGCGCTTCTAGCACTCGAACCCTCAAAAAGTAGAACTTGACTTAAAAAACTTCAAGTTGCGAAAATAATTGATTTTCGTTAAAATGAGATACGAACTGGCCTTTAAATATTTGCGGATTGGAAAAATGAAAAGAAATTAATTTTTGAGCTTAAAATTTTCTTTTCGAATTGAACACTTTGGCTATCTATAATATAAAGAAATTGTTCTAATTAGTTAATAGTTAGTTTGTAAATTGCCATTACATTCGTGAGAATTTTCGTATTAAAAAAACATCCAGCCAGGAAATCACCAAAAATCTCTTGACACGTGATCGCTTTAGTCCTTCTCTCAATGCAAACAATCTGCAATTATTGACATAAGAGCATTTCAAAATAAGGCTTTACATGGGAAATGATCGAGAAACTGGGCCAATCCGAATAATTTTTAATAGTATTCGTCTTTGGCCCAAAACACGTCAGTGGAGCAAATTTCATCAAAATGTGTCGAAAATTTGTGGCTTATAGGTGAAATAGAAGAAATTAGGAC
The DNA here is from genome assembly GCA_001077435.1 of Glossina morsitans morsitans. NCBI lineage: Eukaryota > Metazoa > Arthropoda > Insecta > Diptera > Glossinidae > Glossina > Glossina morsitans. The sequence continues at coordinate 3,697 of CCAG010002473.1, forward strand.
GCATGGAGAGAAATATTTTGGAAACTAATTTCGTATTAATCGGTATAATAAAATCTCAAATTCTTCTGGGTATCGTAAACATACGCACCTAATATACGCTTACGTTGTCACTGGTATGGGATACAACAAAAGACATTCAAACATAACAGGTTCCTATACGTCCCTACATTTTTGCGTATACATAAAATGTAATTGAAGCAAAAGGCGTGGTTGTATGAAATGGTCCTAAACATTCAGCCTATAGATCTCAAGAATTGCAACAGATGCAAAATACATTGGAGAACATCAGCTCGCCTGAAGAAGAAATTGGCTTAAATCGACGCTGAACGAAGTTAGTCACCAAACACGCAAGTGTTTCATTGTTATAAAGCATTGCAAGAAACTTAAGAAGTGATAGTTGTTTTGCTTTTACTTCCGGGTCGACTATGAAGGATGGAAGGAAGGAAAACATTGATAAAGTGAAGAAATTTGTTTTGAAGTCTTAGGGTGCTAATGGTTGTTGCGAAACGCTGTTGAAACGCGTCATTCTTGTCGACTTGTTCTCATCTGATATAGTACTTCGAAGAATGATCCCAAAGAGTAAAAGCCAATTAGCTTATGAGTAGTGTAGAGTCTACGAAATAAGTTAAGGTAAATAAATTACTTATTTTCAAGCGAACCAGACATTCTCCGAATAGATTATTGAGAGTAAAAGTAATTACAAAACTTTTGAGAACCACTCACAAATAGAATCTATAACGTCCCCCTGTAGCTGTAGTGAAATTCTGTCCACCTATTCGCTGCTTTGCTTTTGTCATTTATACCAATGAAAATACTTCATTCTGCATCAATATTCTTACTAGAAAGGCTGAAAATGGACATGGTCTACCCGCTGACTTATTTGAACCATCCTAAAAACAAGTCGACCGTTTTAAAGTATTTCCATTAGTACTCTATCACTTGCAGTACAATAATGAATGTTGAACCTTTACTGAATTCACTTAAACACTGCGAAACTAGCACTAACTCTCATGGTGAATAGACACAGTAGTTATCGTAAGTAAATCACAGAGCAGTTACGGCAAGTTATCTGCTAGGTGTGTACGTAGTTTTTTGAGTATTAAAATAAACAAGTAGAAAATTTATATTCGGTCATACGGACCGAATCTTTTATACCCATCATTCTTATCCTAAAAAAGATTAAAACAGGAAAAGAACTGAATTTGCATACTCGCTAATATTGGATGGGCGGGGCTGTCTTTTAGAATAAAAATGGAAATTTATATCATGTATGTGTTGTACTTTTTGAGTCACGAGCAAAAAACACGAAAAGCAAAGATGCTTACAGTTTTTATTGTAGAGCCGTGGGAGCATTGTAGGAGGCGTGTCCTTTAAAAGTTTCGGTAATTTTCATATCCTTCTGTAAATTTGTAGGCGATATCTTCAGTTTTGCGAAACGCAGAATGTTTACCACGGATACTACATAGTTGCGTAGAAAGGCAGATGGACGGACGAACAGCTTTACATGCTTAGATGCCTTCCGAATTTGAAACTGGCGAAGAATTTATTTATAAATTTATTTATAATAGTGAAATTGCGATCCAGCAGCCGCAGCCGAATTTTTCTATTTTCGTACCACGGCTAAAACATCGCCCATAGATCGCCCATAGTTGCAAAATTTTTTAGATTAACCTGTTGTAGTTTATTAGTAATGAGCAGAAAACCTTTAGTTCTTTTGAAAAACAGAGGTGTTCCCAGTTTACGCAGCACTGTAGGCGTGTCTTTCGACCAATTTGGCCCATTTTTGCCACCAACCTGCATGTAAGAAATTTCAATGTATCTACCAAACTTGAAGTCGGTAACTGTATTTTTACGACAAAGAGAAGGTTTACAACAAACATTATACAGACGGACAGACGCTCAGATGGGCGGATAGCAATGCTTAAATCGATTCAGAATTTGACCAAGATCTAATCAAAAATATTTATTCGTTGTGTGGTCGCTGCAGTTTCTATCTGGGCGTTGCAAATGTTTCGACAAAACGAACATATCTCGCATCGTTCCGTGATGACTATAAAATGTTGTGAATTTGCGTTATTTTGTGTAGAAATATTCTAAAAGTTTTCATGGAACTACCTTGACGGACAAGATAGCACAATTTGTTAAGTAAATTCATTGGAGTTACCTGTTAAAATAATATTTTGTCATTTTTTTTTTTTTTTTCATTTTTACAAAGACTTTCTTCTAAACAAATGCTAGATCATCACAAATATTCTTTTATTTATATGCATACAAGAAATTCCATTCCAAAAGACCTTGAAATGCACGTAACTTTCACCAAACTGAACGTATTCTGTTTTTTTTTTTTTGTTGAAAATATAATAAAAAAAAAAAAAAAAAGAAAAAACATTTTTTTTTTTTTTGCTTGGAAGGTATTGCAAAAGCAACAGCAACTACAACAACACAAAAGTGAAGAGATACAAACACATACGAACGCAGGAATAGGTAAAGTAACAAAACAACATGTTGCCGCAAAACTATTTAAAGATAGTCGCAAGTGTAAAGCATAAAAAAAAGAAGAAAACAACAACAACAGCAATAACTTTTTAGCAAAAAAAACAAAGAGAAAAAGATATTTTTCCTATTTTAAAACAACATCAAGCAAGTTGAATGTACAAACATCACATTTATATAAATGTAAGAAAAATCTTCTCAAGTTTTGTGTGCGGTCGGTCGGTCGGTTGGTCGGTTGGTCTTGATCCCCTTGCTGAACGGCGTTAAACGAGAGAAACAATGCATATCGTCGGTATCGTCGTCATCAAGTTGAGTGACTTTTGGCCTGATTGCTTGCAATTAATGTTGTCTTTCACCTCAGCCAATATGAAAACGTTTTACATCGCGCACCAACTACTCCAGCGGACTTCTCTTACTCTCTTGCAGCCACAGCTGTTCGTGGCAATAACTTCCTTCAAACTTGTTGATGTTTTAAAGCTTTATGCATTTTTATTTTTCATTTTTTTTTTTTTGCAATCTCAAGCGAAATCTTTTTCTTCTTTACTTCAAGTGTTGTATAATAAGTACGCCAATAAAAATACACATTCACACACACACGCGCGTAGATGTTAAGACTTTTCTTTTTTCATTTATTTATTTATTTATTTTTATTTTTATTTTTTTTTTTTTTTGATATCTTATTTGACTGGATTTACTGCATATTTGGATTCGGTATCGTAACTTAAACAAGATGCTCTTCACTTAGACACGTATTTTACCAGTATTACCTGATTTCATTAAAAAAAAAAAAAAAAAAAAAAAAAAAAATAAGCAAAACAACAAAGGAAAGAATTATAACTGAATAAAAACGTAAGAAATGAAAGAAGAAGATAAACAAGAAGAAGACGAAGAAGAAGAAGAAAAAATGAAACATTGATCAGGAAAACATTATCTTCTCAATTGGCATCCGCAATCCTCTCCTCCCCCTACCCCGCGCTATCAATCTACGTTTTGTCCGCTATCGCAGGTTCGGTTTTATAAAGTAGAGTTCGTGAGAGGAATTCGTTTATACATAAGGTTTTCAAAAAAAAAAAAAAAAAAAAAATTTTTTTTCTTTTTTTAAGATTTTCTTTTATTTTATAATTTATTTATAGTACATATATGTATGTACATATATATATATATCTGTTGGATTCTCTTGCAGGCAGTCATCATCTTCTTTAACAAAAATAGCAACATCTTTATGTTTACCAACAACTAACAGCACAACTCTTCCAACTCAACTAGAGTCGTTTTTGTTTTTAACTTGTTTGGTTGCTGGGTCTGCTTTTATTTTATTTATTTATTTATTTATCTTGATTTTTTTTTTTTTTTTTTTGCTGTTGATATTGTTGTTAGTGTAATTGTAAAGTCAAGTATGCTTATATGCTATTGTTGTTGTTTCCTAGAGCCCGAATTGAATGCACATAACACTCCTCCCCGAAAGTTATAGACTTTTTGTTGTTGTTAATGTTGTTGTAAATTTAAGTAATTTCTCAGTTAAAGTAACTTGTCTTATATACTACACTATACTATACAACACTACACTATTACTATACTAAACATGCTTACATACACACATACCTACATAGATACACTATGTATGTATTTATATTTGTACGCTATTATAAAAGTACATATAACTAATTGCATTCACAGAAATGTTTATTTCTTTTATTATATTAATCACGTTTCTGATTTATATTGTTGTTGCATTTGCTCTTATCGTATCCTATTGTGTGTCATTGTTAAGCAAACGAAATGAAAAACAATCGAATGTTATATGAAAAAAAAGTATTGAGTCTCTTATTACTGTATATTACGGGGAAAATATTTTCAGCTTAAAACGAAATCATAATTCATTGGATTCACTCTTGTTTTTCTTACAAGAACAAGGCTTTATTCAGGTGATTTCATTTTTTCCTCCTTTTCATTTCTTATTCCTTTTAAAAGGACTAAACATCGGAATTCGTATAATAAATTGGTTACAACGGGATGACAAAACGAAACATTATTTTTCCACGTATTTACTTGTATTCGTAGTAAAAGCGTCGTAATCGGGCAGGGTCGGCCAATCTAGTTATCTTACACCATTATTTTAGCCGTACAGCTATCGCAGAGGTTCGTAAATAAAAAGCGCGACCATCAACCCGAGTATACCCGGGTATACCCGAGTTCAACTTCCAGTGCCGTAGACCATAGCTTACTTACGAGTGGAATGTTGGTTTGGCAAAGATATACCGATCGCCTACACATATAGTCCCACACTATCCATCTCTCCCCACTTCCTCATAATGGGGCGAAAGTCGTCAGGAGCGGTATCTCGCATGCGCAACACCATTTAAATATTTAGCGTCCATTGCTTTTATCTATGGTCACTGAATGTGTTAAAATTTATCTTTCACCTCTTAGTTTACTAAAACGTGTTGTTAAGAAAATTGTAACCCCCTACGACGTGACGTTCGCCAAAGTCCAATTTAGAATTACTCTCCTCGATTCTTCTCTCGATAAAGTTCGTATAACTAGATCGTGGTTTTATTTGTGATCAGTTTTTAGAAACACTTTTTAAAGGTGGGACGATCTACAATTTACTTATTTCTACAACATCCCTGACTCAACATTCTTTTCGGCTGAAATTTTCTTTTTCGATTAACTGCCTGCTGCTCAAATATTCTGCTTATATAAGCAAGTTATCGGTGCTGTCAATCATAATTGATATGTTTTCCGCTAATCTTTTTTGTCGACCAGTAGCTGCGTGACGCGCATTCAATGTGCATTTGATTTTTCCTTCTCTTTGTTAATCTTTGTAGCGCTGAGTTTTTCCATTTCTCGCAAATTTATTTTGTCAATGAGTTGGCAAGAAACTAGAATTGGAATTTCTGTAACATCGCCCTCCACTTAATCTTGTTCGTCTCGAACAAAGTCATATTCAAAGGCTATCACTCTGCTTACATGTGTTACGTTCCTTGTAGCTTCGCCCTCCTGATGGCTGATTTCTTCCATATGTGCACATAAATAGTACAGTTTTCCGTAAGGTAAATGTAGAAAATTTAACATTTCTATTTCTCATAATTTGTAAGTCGTGAGCAAAAAACCACAAATTTTTACAAAACAGAGTTGCATTCATTTTAGGCTTTGCTGCGGGCGTGTGCTCTGACCAATTTGATCCATTTACATTTCCCAAGTTGTCTGCATGAACTTCGCATGTTTCGATCAAATATGAAGTCGATATCTCCATTTTTGCGACAAGAAGAAGAAGAATGTCAACAATATACAACAGACAGACGGGCAGACATTGCTTTATTGATTCCGACTTTCACTTTGGCTAAGCACAAATATATTATATAGGGTATCCGGGACGTCCTCTCTGCCAAACTTGAGTATATCCCGTCGTTCGATGGTGGATATAAAAACAGAAAACAAGTATCACAAACCGAATTCTTTTACCATAAGAAGGCTTAGTTTTTCTGGTAAGCGCATGAGAGCGCTTACATGAAAAGGAGGTATACGTAGTTCGGCCTAATCAAACTGTCAAACCGTCAGTGTTTCCCAATTTGGTTAAAAAGAAAAAAAACAAATTAAATAAAATTGCATTCCCTTGCTATATAAAGAGTTATTTCTCGTAAGACTATTTATGCGAGGGGGTTCTACTGGCTTTGTACCCCATCCATATACTCGATAAATATTGAATATGCCAAGATATTATTTTTCGCCGATTTTGTTCGAAAAATATTAAACATCGTAAATATTTTTAATATCTAAGAACGTTCACAAAGTAGATCATTACACGGAAAATGATCCTAAAAGTCATCTAATTCAATGGGTTTTCAATCTATTTATTGTACAGAATACATTACCCCGACTCGTAGTTTTTTAGCCGTACTGCCTGACTTTAGAACAGCCTACCTGAGGTCTCCGCTTTCACGTCGAACGTTCACACAAAGACAAGTCCCTTCCTTCAGCTTTCTCTTCCTAATCGTGTCTGCACTTATACGGGACAAATCCCGGCCGGTCATAAAAAAAAAAAATTCACTTTGAATGGCTTTAGTTCCTTGGATCAAAATATGTCCATGCATTAAATTTTATCAAAACATTTCGAAAGTTATGACTTTCAGACAACATAAGATTCCAGAAAAAACACATCACACGGCTAATTAATATATAGGCCTCTCCCGTTTAACCCGGCTAATTCTTACGGTGCGTTGTATGAAACTTTTTTGCTTTTCTTATTTAACCTAAAATATATCATTGAATAACGTAATAATTTAAACTTGGATATAATAAAAGTCAGGAAAAGCTATACCGCGGATCGAGTGTGTTACTGTATATCAATGCAAGTGCACCTTATTGTAATGAAACCAAGTCTCAAGGTGTAAAATTATATGATGAAATTTCGTTCCAAATGTTATCAAAATAAAATAAAAAAAAATGGAAATGAAAGCCAAAATCAATTTTAAAAAATCCTGTCGTATTGTAATCGTGCTATAATGTTCGAAACTTTTTTTATCGTGCTTTGCAAGAAACGTGTGAACCAAGGGACGCCTGTACTATGCATAGCAAGTGCTTATAAACAATGCTTACAAAGAATGGCTTACAAAGTGTGCAACAGAACACTTCAACACTTCAATTTTCGAATCTCTCTCAAAGAGAATTTTCGGAAATCTTATCCAAATACATTTAAATTGCTTTGGATTAGATATTCATATAAATATACTTTTACATCAAATTTAAATAAAATTCTTTTTATTTATATTTACATTGCATGCAAACATCTAGGAAAATATTTCCATGAGTAAAATTGAAGAAAAAATGTAAATTGATAGAAAAAGAACTAAAGAAACCGCAGATGAACATTTGCCAAATCGGAATTTTATTGAGCAAACCTTCTATGAAAGCTTTGATTCCATTACCACCAAATCAAGAAAATTAAACATTTGTTTATCTACTCATAGATTGACCACCTCAAGACGAATAAAATTAGTCTTCTATCCTTTTTCTTCCCACTCTTTCCAAATTAAATTTGAAAAATTTATTTCATTGATACGACTAAATCTCTTCAAGAAGTTGATATCTTTCCTTTGCCTTAATTACAAAGCAATGGTTTTAATCTGATACCTTCAACTATCGTTAAAGACCTTACGTACTTATTGTGATGGGTCTCTAACGTTCCATTTGTTTTCTTTGATTAATAAACACAGAAGATTTTTTGACGCATTTACTTACGCAATACACGCAATTCTCTTTTTACACGAATTTTTTTTACACGAATTTGATTTAACACGAGTTCAAAAGAAAAAAAATTTCTCTTTTTACACAAATTCTTTTACACGTATTTTTTGGGTACGTATCTATCGTGTAAAAAGAGAATTAGGTGTACTCGTAATTACTACACGCTATAACACTTGCGCGAAAGTGTTAAATTTGTACGAATGTATGCAACACCTGGAAGGACTTAAGATAGATCCACATTTCATTATACCGATCGATTCAGAATCAATTTTTGATTTGATATATGCATATTCGTCCGTCTGTCTGTCTGTCTGTCGTAGAGCCGTAGCCCACAATAGTGTTTTTGTTCGTGATTCATAATTTTTGGATTTTTGTAATACTTCGTAGTAATCGTTCACTGTAAACGTGGAGGTCAATTTAAATGATGTTATTTTTATTTTCAAGCGTACAAAAAATCCTCTAACTTTCTTTGCTTAGTAATATTTCATTTACACATCTTAGTTTGTTTAACACTTGGTCCAATATGACCTTTAAAATATTCAGCTTAAAAGAAAATGCTTGTAAAGCATAAAAAGTGCCAATAAATGTTAAAAAAGAGTCCCACGATCACCTTTTTCTACTTTTCGGGCCATTTCGACCCATAACTATTGCAAACCCGCTACTCACACCAAAATTTAGATAGTAATCTGAAATTTGGTATAAACATTTCTTGATCGATTCTAAGAAGATAAGTTCAAAAAGCAGGTGAAGTCCGCATAAATTCACACCCACAATGTAAAAGCAATTGAAACAATGCCTGAACATCATTTTCTTATATATTCGTGTTTAGACTTGAGCATGTCCGTTTACCCACTTTGTTTGTAGCGTGTTGTTTCCAAAGAAAAACAAAGACTAACGCGCTACGGCCTACTATTAAATACCCTACATAGCCCAACGACTTTTAAAATGGGGCGTTATAAGAAAAGTGGTCGAAAAAGTGGTGCGATCCGGACCATTTTCACTAATGTTCGTCTTTGGGTTGAAAGACATCAATACCATACCAAACTTCGTTAAAATATGGCAAAAACTGTGGCGTATATCTTGAATACAAAAAACAAGATGGAATCACGGACAGACAAATCAGAAATTAATTTGGAGTCGATCGATATAATGAAAAATTGGTCTAATGATCAAATGCTTTTGTTCTCCTTTTGCATAGATCCACACCAGCTTAACATGCCCTTGTACCACAAGTCTTGAAGGATATAAAAATGAAATCGAAAACTGAAATTTGACAAAAGTATATTTGGTTGCTGACCACAAATCAAAACTGCCGTATGTGTTACAAATTAAAACTCAAAACTTGCTAGACCGTCTGAAAATTTCCTGAAAAGTCAATTGATAGTTTGACGATTAAAAATTTGCTTTGCAGTTTCATAGATAGAAGAATGGAAGTAAACGATGTCCAAGGTAAGCTTAAAAGACACCGACGCAATCGAAGACATCTTCATATTCATTTTCCAATAAATAAGTAAAACATAGCAGGGAAAAATTTACTAATTGCTTATGTCTTATGCTTTAACATGAAATCAATTCGTTCTGAATACATAGCGAGTACAAATAATAAAGAAAAAAAGGAAAGAAAATTTTACCCAAAAAAAAAAAAAATTAAATTTTTTCTCTTAACGACAGCAATTCATAGAATTACTACGAAAAGGACCGCAGACATATATATATATATATATATGTGTACAACTGAAAATCGTTAAATTTATGAAGAGAATCATTTAAAAGGTTTTACTATAAATATGAACGCAATAAGGAACAGGTTGTAGGTAATTTGGCTTAATACCAAGTTTCCATTTGTGTTCGAATTTCTTTTTCAATTTTATTGATATTTTGTTTTATTTATTTTTTTTCTTTTTTCTTTCACTTTTTTACGGTTTTTCTTTGGTATTTTTATTTTACTTTATTCGTTACCGTTGTTGTTGTTGTTGTTGTAAGTGTTATTGCGAGTTTTCTTTACTTGCCGCAAAAAAACCAGCAAATATTTTCTTTGTAGCTGTATAAGTAGTTTAGTAGCAGCGGCGGCCGCAATAGTTAAGAGCAGACACGTACAAAACGCAAACAACAACATTTTAAACGTATACAGCATGTAAATTGAAATAATGCTCATTATTGTAGATGTCGTTGTTGTTATTATTATTGCTGTTGTTGTTGTTTGCACTATTATTATTATTATTATTAATGTTATTATTATTATTATTATTATTATTATTATTATAATTTATTTTTTAGATGGTCATAAAGACCGCAAAAATAAAAAAATAAAAATTTTTCAACGTTGAACACGTGAACTGTCATGACCTGACCTAACCCACATATATATATATACGACAATTATATACATAGTTAATTGTGCTTTAAAGCGGCGTGGAAAACACCTCAATTGATTTGTGTGTAAACAAACATAACGCAAACATAACACATAGAGATCTAAGCAAGAGAAGCAAACAAATTATCTCCACCTCTATGTCGTCATTTAGATTACAAACATAATTCGTATTGCAATCGTCAAAATAAACTTCAAATTAAGTAAATGAACACCTTTCTATAAATGTATGTATGTACGTATATATATATATATGTATATATGTGCATATATAATAATTCTATCGTATTAAATTTGAAGTAAATAATAAATTTTTTTTTTTTTAATTATTACTTACGGTTTTTATTGAAAAGTCTATAGTTTATAGGGCATACTAATTTTATTCATGCATTTGTAGCATCTAGAAGCACATAGTAAAAAAGTAAACAGAGATTGGCTTGGTCAGCATAGCGGTCCATCCATTTTAAAATTCATGGAGCGGCAGACGACGCTAGAGTTTTTGGGTGAATTGTTAGGCAAGCGAACCAATTATCCGTATTTTGTCATTAAGTTCAAAATTATATTTAAAACAAAATGGTCGTGGGTTCAAATCTCAAGTGCGGTAGAATTTTTAATAAAGCCGAAAGCCTTACATGCTAGTGCTTTACGACTTCAGTCCTAGAATTTAGTCTTTGACTAAATTTATAATAATAATAATATTTAAAACAAATCTGTACATATATATGTATATATATATGTATATATATTTGTATATATATATATATACAATATATATATAGTATATATGTATGTATATATATATATATATATATTTGTATATATGTATATATAATATAAAATAAATATATTTATGTATATCTCGACTAATTACCTAATGATTGTGGTTTCAAATCTCACAATAGCCAATAAGATGCAAGCGCTTTAAGACTTTATTCTTAGAATTTATTTCTCCAGATAAATTAATAATAATAACAATAATAATAATAATTAATATACAAAACATGCTTGTTACTTAGTTTAACAATCGAGATATTCACCATCATTATTTTTCCATGCGAACTATCTTTAGCTGTACAGAGCTGCTGATCTGGCAAATATGCCTGCATCGATCTGAGCCAATGATAATCAGAAGGTGGCAAGTCTGACGAATACACCGCTATCGACAGAAGTTCCCAATCTTAGTTGAAATTTACTTCTTGAATTACTACTGCCTCGCACGGATGGACGTATGCGAATGTTTATCGTCCTCAAAAGGGTTTTTTTACTGCAACAGTGTATCCTTAACAACTTTCGCATTGTTTGGGCGACCATTGTCACGCAAGAGGATGACTTTGTGTCTGTTAATCGCTATTGTTGGTCTTTTTCGCAACAATAAGCCGTTCAATTGATGTCAATAGAAAGCGGCAGTGACAGTTTCATTCAATTTTAGCAGCTCGCAATACCTAGCTGACCCTACCGTATGCACAGCAAAACTTTATGCTCACGAATATTCCGCTTGAGTGTCGTTGTGGACTAACTCATGACATCTTGCGCTTGGGATTAGAGTAGTAGATCCATTTTTTACCGCCACGTCATAATACGCCAAAGAAAACTCTTCTCTTTTTTTGCTTGACAAGCTCTGAAACCGCGATATTAAAGCGGCTCAAAACGTCATATTCAGTCAGTTCGCATGACAGTCATTTTCCCTGCTTTTCGATGGTTCCCATCGCATGCCAACGTCTACAAACAATTCGAAAGTTCTTTTAAAGTTTGAGCTGAGTTTTCATACAATAAGTCTTGCATTCTTCATTGTCTTCGAACTTTTTTGGTCCTCTAGGCCGTTCTTTGCCATTGACATCAAACTCATCACTTTTAATTCATTGAAACCAAAACCAACTAAAAGTGTTTGCAATGAATGTTGAAAATACAATTTTGCGCGTTCCATGATTAGCGTCTGCATACATCCAATAAAGCAATAATATTAAAACGAAAAAAATGTTCGTTTTATATAAAGAAAGGTCACAACCATCGAATATAACCGTTGAGTAGATTGATACTAAGCATTACTTTATCATTTTAACCAATAGGTGTCGCTGATCAAAATAAATGCAAGCACCTATTATTTATGAGTAATATTTTCAATATTCAATATTTCAATATTTTAATTCTTAATTACGCAAAAATTATTGATTTACTCAAGTGGAACACATACGCAGCGGTATCGTCATCAATACCACCATCATTACTTGCCATTAATATCCAACTCCATCAAATCCCACATTTGTCTCTATCTACGCATATACTCATACACACATATATAAATACATACATACATACATACATACATATATATATATATACCAGTAAAGTGTTTGTCTGTTTATTATTTGTTGTTTTTTTTTTTTTTTTTTTTGTGGATCGCGCGCATCCAACTCTTGAATAATTGTGAAACGGCTGACGTTCATATTGACACAGATATGCGGCAAAGTTGATTCTACAGTTACAGTAAATAAAATGTATAACAGAGTTTTCAATAACCTCAAGCTGGCAAACACAAACTGCAAAGAGGTAGATACATACATATACATAAAAATTTAACCCTGATAGAGCTATTAGTGCTTCTATCACCCAAAAGAGACTTTAAATTGAAAAAGCCAACGGGAATTTTCATAACCAGTTAAGATATCCGTAATTATCTTGAATTTTCATTTATTTATTAACTTAATTTTATATTTATTTATATAATTGACTCTCGCTGAACAAGTTGATAAATAAAGTAAATTAATTTATTTTGCTTTGCAAATCGACACTTTGCGAAAATTCGCGAATTCGCCAATTAGTCAGTACATTATAGAGCTTAATAGGCATATATCTCGCCACTATTTTTTTTTTATTATTTCATTAAACAGTGTAATCTACAAACTGCTTTCATCCAGCGCAGTAACATTTTTACCTACACTCAGCCACTTAGTTAATACGTTTCTCTAAATTTTGTAATCGATTAGGTCACAAGACTCTAATAGAAATCCAATGTAATTTGGTAAGTTTTGCCATTAGGAGCCTATCAACCCTCGGAGTATGAACATTATTCTATTTGTCTGTCGTCAATGAGAGCACGGACGGTAGTTTGTTCGCAAGGGTATTAAAATCCAGGAGTCCACTAACAACACTTGTAGTACAGGGAACGTTAAGTTCAAGACAAATTCGCTTTTTATTGCACCGATGAAAATTTGTTGAAGACAGAAAATAATTGTGAATTGATCGACTTATCTATCCATATGTCCGTCTGTCCGTTGTCCATGTATTTTTGTGTCGAACCTACAGGTCGCAGCTTTTGAGATAGTTTGAGGAAATCTGATACACTGACGAACTGCTTTTCAAAATTTTTCGACAAAACTCGTTGAGTAACAGTACTTCGACACTATAAATTCGTATGAAAAACTTGTCTCGGCTGGGGCAATTTTTTGAACCCACTGTCATATAACCACTGCTACGAAAATTTAAGATTTATGTATATATAGAAAGATCTAATTTTCAATACACCATTGCGAATATTGGTTCATAATAATAAATTGACAAAGAAACCAACTTTACCTAATTTGGACCGCGTAGTTAAATTTCCGATACCAACGCGCTTAAGGATTCTCAGGAAATGTAAACACTGATAAGCCAGAAAAGCCTAATTACTAACGTTTTAAGATGAAAATGCGTTCAACAATGTGGGTCTATTTCTTAGGCTACACTCCATATAAGATTACTCATGAATGGTAAGCCCTTTCGAAAAAGGTATATCTTTATTATTTAATGATGAAAATTAGTCCATAGAAGAAAGAAAGAAGAAGAAAAAAATTAATGATACGGAATTTGGGTCACATAAGTCTACTTTTTTCTTCTTCTTTTCACATACGGATTATAATGAAAAGCGTACCCTTATATGGAGAGGAACTGTCGTTCTTAGTTTTTTTGTACTTGGCAAATAAGGTATATCGGGTACTGGAGGTACTGACAATTTCTTTCAATTCACTTTTTAAGGCGCTTGCTTAGAACGGTTACTGCAAATAACTTAAAGAAGAAGCATAAAATTCTTAAATTTATAAAATCTGCCCAATATTAGGCTTAGATCAGAAGCAAAATTTAGTTCTTTAGTTCTGAAGACCTCTTGCACTTTCCCAAATAAGCAACTTATCGCTTAGTGCAAAGTGCAAAGAGAGATCAACTTTCGTTTTTATGTCGCCTTAAATAGCCACCGCTTAGAGTAAACTGTTTTCATATCTGGGCTCATCTTGCGTATGATTTTGTCGAAAGTGAAATCTGTTTCGAAAGTGTTTAACAGTCAAGAATAGTAACCGCCCGTCTGTTTGTCTCCCTTTTGTCTCTGTCCGTCCACTATTTTCATTTCCAAGCAGCCAAACATCCATTTAGAAAATTCCGTTTCCAACATATCATCATGTGAAAAAACGATCGTACCGCAGTGTATATTAAATAATGAAAGAACCACGCTTTCATCAAATAATCGCGCAGGGAGAAAAAATGGTTAAGACATCGGATGGGAAGAAAGGTTCTCGAAAGTAAAAAACCAATAAAATTCAAAGGACAGATCTGGAAAATCAAACGATATGGGAAATCGTACGCATTATAGGTTACAGTTGATAGGGCCAGATAATGAAATATTAAATTTTTGGGGAAATTCTGTTTATTGGACTAAAATTGGGCTAAAAAAAGTTTCTTTCAAGATTTTTTGAGAAAATTTAAATATTTCGTTACAGTGGTGATAGATATTCAATATATTCTCGATAGTGATCAGGTCAAAGCATTTCAAAACTTTATATCGGTTTCCCGGCCTTCGACTATTCGAACAATTTCTTTCTTTAGTCTTAATATCCGCAAAGTCACATCAAAATTCTATTTAAATTCAATATTCGTTTAGATTCATTCCGTTCGATTAGACATTAATCTATAAAAAGTAAAAATGTGTTAACAATCTATGGCCAAATTTTATGAAAGTTGAAATTTTTAAAACGAATTTCTTTCCATTCTTTGCGTATTTTTTATTTTGTGTTTTGTTTTTGCTTTTTTAATTACACAACGAGAGTTGAGTGAATCAATGTAGTTAATGCTTTGAATGGACAAATATCATTGTCTATGCACACACAAAAAAACTTACGAAAGCATGCAGCATATGACGTGGTATGACATTCCGTATGAATTGTGAATGCAGAGCAAACAAACAAACCATTGGAAAAACTAACAGTCAAACAGCGTTACTTTGTGCTGTTTTCTGTTTTATTATGTTTAAAAAAAAAAAATCAATTGCAAACGAGGTTTGATTAATTGTGAGCGTGCAAGCATGTGTATGTAAACACAATTACATACGTACACATATCTGTACCTTAATGTATATAAAATTTGAGCACTTATAACTCCTACATATATATACATCTCTCTCCCTCTCTCTCTCTATATATATATATATATATATATAGATGTATATATATATGTATATATATATGTATATGTGTATATATATGTTTGATGTATCAAATGTATACAACAAAAATGAATGTTATTTAAAGATAATAATAAAAGTATCTTGAGTCGAGGACGCGGATAAGTTGGCTGACTAGATGGCTGAGTGGCTGGTTGCTTGCTTAGCTTGGCTGGTGACGTTGGCCTTTTTGGCGAATTTTTCTTTGTTTAGTAAATCAGAAAAAAGAAGAAAAAAAAAAACGATAAACAACAACAACTTTAGCAATCAGTATGTGAATGCTTTACAACAACAGTCAGAGCAACAACATTGAGAAAAAAAACCTTCAACTATTGTAAAACTACATATACGAGCCAACACACATATGCATGCCTATGTATTCGATTGTTTGTATCTGCAAGATACATTACATTAAACTACACAACGAACATTATATCTAAGTAGCTGTTGCCACCATGTCTTATTAACGGCACTTCACTCAGTTTTCAAATACAGGCTGAGAATTTTATTCTCATTTTTTTTATTGTTTAGCAAAATAAATTTCTCTTTACTCTTTATTCTTCGCTCTTTCTTATTCTGCTTCTTATTTAATCGCTATTAAAGATATACGTTTTTTTTCCTTTATTGTCATACAATTCCATACAAATGAAGGGAATGAATATTTTTTTACAAAAGTGTCTGACTGTGACTACTTATTACAAACATATATAAACGACTTTTTATTTACAAATCAAACTTGAAACCATCATACCTAAGAGTTTACAGATGCTTGTTCGTGCAGTTCAGTGTGCAGACTGTATCGTGTTGCAGAATTCGACAGAGAAACAAGTTTGATTCAAACCAGTTTTTCTGTTCTATTTAAGTTGTTGTTATTGTTGTTGTTCGCTTACTTAAAATACTATAATGCCCATGTGCTTGCCTATTCGAATTTCGTTCCAAGCTTTAATTTTTCATATTTTGTTTTTTTTTCTTACAAGAGCTTGCAAATGTATATTATCACCGTCTTTGTAAAATATTTCTAAATTAAAGGTTTGAGCCAGAGCTGAAGATAAAATTGGTTAAGAAAAGATTTGATAGATTATTAAGGGATTCCTTGTAATAATTTCCTTTTTTCTTAAACAGTGTGTACTCAATGTATGCTAAACAAAAAATTCCTTTATAACTTTGAAAATTTTCAATAAACGCTAAAAACTCTTAAACACACAAAGATAGTCTACATATTTACAAAATAAAAGAGTTTATTAACCAACATGATAGTTAAACACTTATTCTACATCTTTTTAAAATGATTCTATACATTTATTTATATTAAAAGCGATCGCACGATATTTATCCATCTCTCGAGCAAATCACTCTCACTTTATCATATAGATAAGTTTGCTTGTACATTTTTATATAATTTTAATATGGCAGTACCCTAAAGTGCATTCAAACAAGTGATTGCATATGCATGCAAACAAATGTAAAATAAATATATATGTACGGATATACATGCATGGTTCAAATACAACAAAGACGACAACAAACACAATAACGCAAACAGATGATGACTTTTACGATGTGTATGATGGCCTTAAAAGCCGGTTGAGCTAAAATATTATACAAATACAAATGCACATATGCACATCTACTTGAACAAACAGTAAGAGAGAGAGAGAGAGTCGTAATGTATAAGTGAGTGGAATATTTAATAATTTGGCTCAGTATATTTTTTTAACGGAAAGTAAAAAAAAATCCAATTGGAATTTCACTGGAATATATATTTAGTAGCGAGAAGAGAATTACATGGCTTATGAGAACTTGTTTATACTTTGGTTTATGATTACATTTTAGTAAAGAGGATTCAACAAAAACAAAGAAGAACAGAAAAAACCGTAAGAGCAAATTTTTATTTAAAAATTTTACTATCTTCAAGCGCTACACGCGTACTCACTGTTTACATGCAAGTAATGCCAATTTAGTGCTTTTCTCAATTCATTAACTTAATAATCAATTTACTTATTGTAATTATTTATTAACTAATGCACGAAATTGAATACATTTTCGTGATGTCGTCATTCATTATACGCATTCTAATCGCCTAGACGTTTAAAAAATTGCGCTTTACTGCAGGTGAGTAAGCCAAAGCAACGAATCAGTATTATTTTCAATATATCATTTCTTAATTATATATTTTCGCTGCGATTTTACAAAAGTTTTCCCAAACTAGAAACTAGAAATACTGACGTTTAGCATGAACAGATGTTGTCATACCCGTTTACCATAATTGTTGAGAAATACATTTTAGTGACTTTATAATCTATATATTCTCTTGGCCAAGTTTAACCCTTTGCCTGATTAAATATAAATGAGTTTGTTGATGCATCGCATTATATATATCTGTAAAAGTTTATGACCGACTATGCAATAAGTAAATCAGGCAACCACTACCCGGCCTAATAATTTATTATATATTTTCCTATTTAAACTTTCTTTTGTCATTTATATTAAATAAAAAAAATTTTCAATACTTGATCTGCTTGTAAGGTAGGGAATGGATAAAACATTATACTGAACGTCCTTTACTCCGGTTGTCTTTCTTTTGTTTTTTTGCATATTTGTATGAAGTCTTGCAGTTTATGAAGTTATATTAACGGGGTATGACGCTTTTTTGTTTTAAACCAACTAAGTTGGCAGCACTTGTTATTTGTAAGCTTGTTGGAAGTTGCATTATAAGTTTGCCTAATTGGTTGGTTGGTTCAGGCTCGTTGCATAGCTGAGTATTTGGTTGAATTGGAACGATTTAGTGAGAATTTTAACGTTTAAAATTTGTCGGTTTTTATTGAGTAAGAGGGCCAACAAACAACAATATGTAGCTAGCGGCTCGGCTGACTGCTGTTTAAATTAATGTTTTATGTGATGGTCGTGTACACAAACGATTGGAAAATATGCTGCTGAGAGTTAATGCACACACAAACAAAAACACTTATACACGGGCACGCAAATACGTATAATATAAATCGAGAGGAGCTGCAGTTGTATATTTTGTAAACCAGATAAATGAATAGTTTGATTCTAACGTTCAAACCGTGTGGTTTATAGAGTACATCAGTGTTTGTCATTTGAAAGAAAGAAAAACAATAATAAAAAAAAAAAAAAAAAAAAAAACTAATAATAATTATAATGTATATGTTATACGAAGCCTCTAACGTTGTATGTACGGTGGCACTATGTTTTAGAAAGCATAATAAAGTGTTAGAGTAAACGCTACGCGGTACGCGTTTTTTTTACTAAAATTACCGATTTAATCTATCAATGACAAGTTGCAAATAATAAATCGATCAAAGGCTTGCGGATTTCTTTCATTTTATATTAATTTTCTTCTTTATTTACAATAATAAAAATCCCTGAAATGTGTTTTAAAATTAAAAAAATCAATTAAAAATTAAGCAAACAACAAAAAGAGTAAAAAAAAAAAAGAAAAGGAAATAAAAAAAAATTTTAAAAAGGTGAATATAAACAAATAAATTTCAAATTTTCATGTGTTATTTAATTTGTATGTAAAGCGGTTACAAGAAAATAAAAAAAAAAAAGAAATTGTTTTTTTCCACAAAATTTAATCGCTTTCCATATATAAATATATTTAGGTTCGTTTTTGAAGCAAGCACTCCTTGTATTCTATAAGTATAATAAAGTTATTATTAACAAATCTTAAAACATAACTCAATAGCAGCAATATTTCAAGTGTATAATGCCTTTACTAAAGGAAAACAAAAACAAGAATTTATGTTGATTTTAAAATTGATTTCGCTAACATTGTAACATGGCCCGAGAAATATTAATCTCTGGCTATGTGTGCATTGTTGTACATGCATGGATGTGTGTGTTTATGTGTGTGTATTATGTGTGTGTTTGTGTGTATTATGTGTGTTGTGTGCACATCTAATGAGGTTACATAAAACTAAGATATTACAACAACAATAGCAATCCCGGCAATGCTAGGCCACATATCAAAGAACAATTACAACAAAAATCATATATATATATATATATATATATATATGTATATATATAAAACCAGAATAAATAATAAAAACCAATGTATTGCATATGAGTGGCAGAATAACAAGAGCCTCATTTTTTGTTTTTTCTTTCTTTTCGTTTTTTTTTTCTTTTTGCTTTTCTTTGTGTTTTCTTATTAGTGTTTGCTTGTTTAGAAGTGTATGTGTTTAGTTCGTACATGCATTACATACAAACTGAAAATGAATAATATGCTGAAAAAAAGATATTCAAAGAAGGAGCAAAAGAAATAAGTAAAAGCTAGCCAGCACACCAAGCGAACAAACTAACGAATGAACGAAACAAACGAAACGAATGAACAAACAAAGTAAAAGCAATCAAAGTAAACCAACAAGACCAGAAACACAAAAAGAAAAAATGAAAAAATAAAAAAAGGCAGTCAGTTAGAAATATCTAACTAGAAATTTTCAGCACACGTCTCCATATATCTATAGATATATATAAATATATATATATACATGTTTTATGCATATACATACATATATAATATATGTGGACACTTACTCAAACAAACTAATAGTTAGTCTTATGGTAAACGATTTCTACGGATATGTAGAAAGAGAAGCAAAAATTTACCATATAAGTATAGTAAAGAAATTCTTATATTGAAAGTCATTGAAGAATTGTTTGACTTTAAAAACGGTTTTATGTTTTAAACATACATTAACGTATACACATGTGCTTACATATATATAGTATGTATATCTTAGCGTACGTCCAGTCAGTATATGTTTGTCGAGGAACACTTGCTTTATAAGTGTTTATATATATATGCATAAATATATATTTCTTTGTTTGCAAATAGTTATTTGATTTTTGTTTCTTTCTTACATACATATTTGTGCTTGATTTTATGTTACAAATTTTCTTTATTCCTCGCATATTTCTTTTATCTTATGTAATTATTATAGTTTGTATAATTTTCGTTCATTTTTATTTCATTATCATTTCATCGAAATGTTTGTTGGGTTCTCCCCTCAATTATTTTAACTTTACATACATATATGTGTAGGACTTTATAAATTGCATACAAAGACGTAATGAACATATTTATATCCATCGTCATCGCCGGATGGATGGATGGATGGATGGATGGATGGATGGATGGGGTTACATTAAATTTATCTAGTCTATGTGTAAAATTTCACAGCATTTCATCGAGATTTCTTTAAATCTGTTTTAATCTGATTAAAATGTCAAGTCGTCGTGAAAGGTCCGGAAAGTTTTTTAATTAAATCCCTAAAGACTCTCTCGCGATACTCTTTATCTTTCTAGATATTTTGGCGCAAATGTATATTTCATGTATTTCCATCCCATCAATATTTCGGGAAAATTATCGATAAAATGATCAGAAAAATCCTTAATTCAACAACAAATATATTTAAATAATTTATTTTCCTTCTTGGGCCATAAGTTAGTCGAACTCGTATTAAAGAGTGAAGAGACCTTTCGCACCATGCCGGATATATTAGATTCGTCAAAGCGGAGTTATAAAATTATAAAATTTTTTGCTTGCCATGGACTTGACCGTCCTCCTCTATGTGTCTGTCCGTCTGTACATATGTTGAGACCACATTTATCAACACGAAGCTTTATTTGGGAAAACTCTAGTGATTGTAAATACTTGGTTTAGATTCTCCTCAAATTTAGTTTAAAAATCCTACAAAATCTTTCCCATTTACCTAAATTATGACTTCAGCATAGTAGAACTTTTTTATTTTGCTCCTTGACTTTTAAATTTCCTCAATAAAGTATAAAAATCAACGTTATAAGTCTACAATTATTAAGTAATCATGTAAAAACTGGTTTAATACAAGCATACAAGAAAGAGTAGATAACTTGATATACGATATGTACGACGCGATGCACATTCAATGCAATTAATAATAAATTGATCTTCACTCCATCTTAGAGTTAAATGTTGTGCATACAGACAGTGCTGGCTTACGGGTTTTAAAAGATTCAGCTCAACCTGATTATAATCCCTCTTCATTACTTTTTGAAAATAGTGAAATATTTTATGTTATGTTATGTTATTTTTTTTTTTTTTTTTTTTAAATGTCTTTTTGTGTTTATACACTAATCAATTATGCCATTGACTAGACAACTCATTTCTTTCAAGGCCTACATATATATTTTTTTATTAGTGAAAATTAGATAGGAGAATGAAATGGTATGTGTGACATGAAATGAAAGTTGTCAAAAATCGGCTGAAAAAGCTGAAGGTCATTAAAGGTCATATTGATTCAAGGTCGTTCGTTTTCATAAATATTGCTTCTTCAAAATTATTTTCATATAAATATATATAAGAAATAATAAAATAATGCTGGTTGACAATTTGGTTGCAATAATGAAAAGTTAAAATTTTCTCTACAAAAACAACAAAAAAAAAAAATAAAATAAAAACGCTATACAACAAAATAACTGCAAAATAACTTTTATCAATAATTTGCAAAGTAAAGCACTTGTGAAATTCTAATATTTACTACTAGTAACTGTCATCAAACCCTTATCGGTATATATAAATAAGTTTGAAATTAAAAAAGAAAAAGTGGGAAAGTTTTTGAAAAGAGAAATTATAATAAAGTAAATAAGAACTTTATGTTCGCGTTGAGTAAAATTCCACAATTATTCATGAGCTCAATTCAATTGGTATTTGGTACCCATGGATGGTGTCGACAAAGTCTTTTAAGCATTTAGATTGCCTCCCTTCCTATTAAAAACATTTTCGATTTTTCTTTCATTTATTTTTTTTTGTCATTGTTTTACTTTCAGTTAGCATATGAGTAGACCGAACAAGTGTAATAATTCAATATAAGATTTCAAGTTTTTATTTCTATTTGTAAGGAAAGAGCGGACTGCCAGATGATAATATGTATACTTTATCTCTGCTGCGTATTATTGGATACAGAGAAAAATTAATAGCACTATAGTTGGGTATAAGACGAACGAAATCTACCAATTGACTCGCCATTTGAACCTCAGCTAATCTGCTTGCTTTGATATATGTGTGTCCTGTAAAAAGGATCGTGAATAAATAAAAAGCAATTAAAAAGAAAACAAAGTCTTCTAAAGTTCAAGTAATCTATGACATGGAACATGGACTGCATACGGGAATTTATTTATTTATTTATTTCAAAAGTATTGTACAAACAATTATCTCTTACGCAATAAAAAGGAAAGGAGCACTAGCGTCAAAGGCCAATTTAGACCTTATAGAACTTTTGAGATGACGGAATACTAAGTTTGTGCGGATGTATGCATTTATTAAGCTTGTCTATTTATATGTCCCTCTGTCCCTCCGATCAATACACAGATCACAATTTTCGAGGTATATTGATGAAATTTGGTATACCGACATTTTTTGACCCCAAGATGAACCCTATTGAAACGGGCCAAGTTCTTTGTTCTTCATTGCCCATGCAAGGCACTATTTGGAAAAGTGGTTATATGGGGTACATACTGTATTAAGCGAAATGGTGTTCCCTATTCAATGGTGTATCATGGCCCCCTATAGCGTTTCTATCTGTTTTTACATCTTTTTACCAGGAAAATTTTCAATGAATTGAATCTAAATTATATAAACAATTCTTTAGTTCTCTACTACGGTAATTAAAATTTTTAAACAGATTAAAAAACCATATAAAAACATATAGAACCTGTTGTTTACAAACAAAGTTGCATATATAGTTTAGGACGTCTGAAGTGTATAGAGATTGCTGGTTGATTATAAACCCGAATTTGATCTATAAAACAAGCTTTTAGTTCCTTAGGCAGTTATTTCTCAAAAACTCAATACTTTTGTGATTTATTCATATATTTACTTTGAATGATGGGTATCTACAATTCGTCTTAGACGGCTTATATGTATGTTTTTTTTTCTTGTCATCCCTCTTTTACAATGATTATCTTCTCTATGACTTATTGATACACATGTGTGGGTTGTATTATATAAATACATATAAAACTATATATGGTGTATGTTTTGTATATCATCTTCTGTTTCTTCTAATGTTTTATTCACACATTTATTATTACGAAGTACATATGTTGGATGTACATATAGTGACTGTGTTTGTCTGAGCTCGTAACAAACATTTGACACAATTTCTTGTGGAAAATTAAAAAAAAAAAAAAAATGTTATAAGAAAAATCTATATTCGCCTTGGGACAACTCTTAAACACCCATCACTTCACATGTCCTATATATATATATATATATGAACAAAGATATTGAAAAAAAAATAAAATAAATAAATTTATAAGCAACATATCATTTAAGTCGTATGTGTACAATGTAGGGAGTAAACATTTCATTTTCGATTTTCTCCACCAATGTTTAAATTGGTGTCTGCTTTCATATATATTTCGTGATTATACACAATTTGCTATGTCTCCTAATAGGTTATTATAAATGATCCCGAAAATGCTTTGATTATATTTCCCGTCTACTTACTTATGTCAAGTGAGGAAAATTTTGTAAACAGAGAACATGGAAAGCAAAGAGAAAAACCAAAATGAAAAAAACGAAAAAATTAAAACTTATGACAAATAATTAATCTGATAAATTAAAAAAGAAAAAATCATTCTTCGTCAACAAAGAGGCGGAAGCGAAAAAAAAAAGAAGTAAATAAATAAAGAAAAGAGAACCAAATAAACTCACTGCGAATAGAGAGAATTAATGAAAAAAAACACTGCAATAAATATTTTTCATCACATACTTGGAAAAATACACAAAAAGTGAAAAAAGAAAACAGACATAATAATGAATTAAAACGCTGTAATGAATGCATTCGTATTTATAATTGCTGGTGAAAAATAAGTAACAGATAAAAAATAGTAAACAGAAAAATTGCATTTCTGGTTATCAATACAACAACAACAAAATATCTCATTATTGGAAAATTGCATATAAAATTTTGTTATTAACTATTATATAAACTACTTAAATAAGTTGAAATTCGTGGAATTCAACTTTCATATTATGAACGTATATATACATCAAGCAATACACATACGCTTTAAAAAAAAAAAAAAAAAAAAACATTAAATATACTTTTTTTCTAAATTAGAAACCTATATAACTTTGAAAGTCTATCATATATCGATGACGATATTCTTGGATAAAGGAAAGTCTGCTTACTAGTACGTAAGAAGATTATAGTGGGCCGCGAACAACCCTAAAACACTCCACATCAATCTATAGTTATTTATAAAATAGTTTTTCAAAACAAGACGCACTGCTTTGAAAATTCATGGGGAAGTGGTCGAAAAACCGATCCACTCCGAAACATTTTCAATAGTGCTCGGCCAAAACAGGTCAGTGTACCAAATTTCATTAAAATCAAAAGCTGTGGTCAAGAAAACAAGACGGATGGGCGGACAGACAAGGTTAGATCGATTCAGAAAGTGACTTTAAACCGATCCTTATATTAAAAGGTGGGTTTATTTTAAGTCCTTGCATACTTTCGGTTAATTTTAATATAACACAAGTGATGTAGGGCATAAATATTAAGCTTTATATAAATTCGCTTTATTCATTAAGTAGCGCACGTTGTAATATCAGGCTTCAGACTTTTCGAAGAATACTAACGTGTCCGAGACCACTTGCTAGTGTTTCGTCTAATGTGCTTAGATTATTAATGTGGTGTAGTGACGTTAGCAAATAGTATATGTAAGTATCGAGATGAATATCTAAGAGAGGGGAAAAAATTGTTTAATTGATGCCTACCACAGAGTGCTTTCATAACGCATAGAAAAATGGACCGCAGAGCTCATGAAGTAAATATAAATATATATATATATATATATATATATATCTATTTGACTAGCACGAGGAGTGAAAATAAATGCACTATATGAATACTTCTGTTCGGTAATGGAGTTTACACTTATCACTTCATAAAATAGGTTTTTCTTTACACACTTGCCAGGAGAAGTTTGAAAGTAGGTAAAATCGGTGTAAAGACCTTTCGAGAATCACTAAAAAAGTATTAATTTCTATTCACGCTACTTGTTCATGCCTAAAATATTTGAAAAGGATATACTCACACATAGAGAAAAATGGCACAATCAACTCTTTTTTTGAACGGTAGATGCGTTCTTTAGAAAGCAGTGCAAAAAAAAAATCGTGTAAAACTTTAACTATTTTTGCAAAAAACCGTGCAAAAAAAGTAATAATGAATTCCATTTTACATATTTATAGAACAAAAAGTTTTATGACAAAAAACAAACTGAAATAAGTGTACAGTGGAAATTCAGTCCATAAGTGTGTATACAACATATACAAATTCAAAAAAAGAATAAAAATCAATTTTCCAACTATTCGCCGTTACTTGATAACAACCGTGGAAGTTTATTACGAACGGAATCAGAAGTGCAGTCGTCAGTAGATATGTCAGACGTGTTTAGTACAACTCTCGGATTTCACTCAACTGAAGAATTTTCTCCACTATCGACAGTCTTTATCAGTTTTTTTGTTGTAATAAAATATATATATATATATATATATATATACATATATATATATATATTGTGTGTGTTTTTGGTTTCTCAAGTTGCTTATATAATTCCTGATACTCAAGTTTCGCTAAGATACTGTCAGAATTAAAGTTAAAAAAAAATATTTTATTTGATATTTTCCCTAAAACATAAATTTCGTGTAAAAAAAGCGTATTTGAAGCCTTCACGAATTAAACCAGCAGTTACTAGGTGAAATTCATCTTCGACTGTTGCCGTAGGTACAAGTTTTTCTAAGACACTGACAAAATTCATGTAATAAAATATATTATTGATCCGTGTTGTTTGAAAATCGCGCAAAAAGAAAGTTGGGTGTATATAATTTTTGCATGTATATATACATATGTATATATGAAAGTAGAAATTAGTAATTCTTTCGTAATATCCGAGGAGAAAGCATTCCACAAAGAACGGCAAGATCTAAGCAATATATTGAAAAGAAATTCGATCCAAATTCGCAGTCAGAAGTCCTTTCGGAACCATAAAGTCCCCTGATCCTATGGGTATCTTTGGTAGCATTGCGTACATAGACATACATGCACAGACATATAGTCAGCCGAATTATAGTTATGTATTCATTCGCCTTCCCGAACCGTATTCTGACCTTCCCTTAAAAATCGCCAAAGCTTCCATTTCCTCAAACTCAAATCAAACTCATGCCCTTCTATGGGTGTATAATCAAAATAACTGAAATGTTTATTAACAAACTAAAAGTTTAAAGCCATATTTTCTTAATAGACGTTTATATTGACTTAAATTTCATATTTAGAAGTATTTTTTGACTCCTACTGTGTGCAATCGAAAGAAATTTAAAAAGCTTCCATACACGACATTACGGCTCCGAATATGTTAAAAAGTTTTTTAAGGTTTTGCTTTGATGACTACATCAAAACGGAATATTTTAATGCGTTTTTTTTCTTGCGTAAATTTATCCGGCGTAGAATTCCGCATTATATTCACACTCCATCAGCAAAAATGTTCCATCAGTTTTGGTGTGTTAAGGATTATTAATTGCTAAGCAGCTATGATAGCATAACATATGTAAAGTATAACATGCATAATATTTAACGTACATACATACATACATATATCAGGGGAATATGTAAAATAATGCGAGCATATCCCGTAGAGAAATGTTGGTAAATACACACATACATCGCAACATAAATTTTTTCAAAATTTCGAACACACGAACAAATGAACGAACGAACGAACGAATTAACTAATTTAGAGCATTTTTAAACTTCACTTGAGCGAAGCAAGATGAAAGGATACGCTGAACAGTACTCTTGATATTCTGTTAATAGCTCCATTAACATATAATAAACATAAACAATCTGTTTTACATTTCAAAACAAGTAAAAACTCTATAGTAGACCACGGCCATCATTAAATACCCTTCACCGCCCTACAGTTGTCGTCGGTCATATAAAGGCTTTGCAAAATAAAGCGTTACAAAGGGAGTGACCGAAAAAGTGGTCCGATCCAAAGCATTAGTAGGTTACTTTAACTTTAGACAGACGACTTTTCCTGTAACGCTAGCACAACAGCTTAACTGGATTTATTTTCAGGCGAAAGCCTTATTTCGTTCTTTTTATACCAATCAAGGATTAATGCAATATATATAAGATCGATTCAGAAAGTGAATCTGAAAGTGACTGCGAATCGATTTTAGCGATTGTGACCTTGGGAATGTCCTTTCCAGAAGCGTACATGATTTCAATATATCGATTTTGTCATCCACATGATCGGGTCTACATATCGAGGCAATTCAAATTAATTAAAGAGATGTCGAATTATGAAAAAAGAAAAACACTTTGACACAACGTAACAGTGGAAGCACCTCCAAAACGTGGCTACTTCTACCAAAAGA
Source organism: Glossina morsitans morsitans (assembly GCA_001077435.1). Taxonomy (NCBI): domain Eukaryota; kingdom Metazoa; phylum Arthropoda; class Insecta; order Diptera; family Glossinidae; genus Glossina; species Glossina morsitans. The sequence continues at coordinate 31,723 of CCAG010002473.1, forward strand.
GATCACTTCAATCCTTTTCTTTTCCTATGAAACCGCCATAGTCGCAAAAATTGCGACAAGAAGCTTGAATATGACATACAGTTACAAAATGGTGGCAATTTGTCTACATGCACGTCCCAAACCGATAAGAAACTGAGACACCGAGAGTTTTTTCATATATTCATCTATATATCATATTTTAGTCCCATGAAGGTGCGTCTGAAAACCTGTGACCCAGATGTTCGTTAGGATCATATTAATGTTCAGTTCAAAAGTGTTTGCAATCAGCTTACCAAGAAGTCCAAAATTAATTACTTTTAATTGCAATTTATTTCCAACTTATTTCCAATTTACTTTCGAGCACAGTAGCATTTACTTCGACCAAATAAGAATAAATTAAAAATAAATAGACCCGTCCTTTTTATGTTATTGCTATTATTAATTGAGCCAGAGAATTATATTCTAAAATTAGCGCCAGCATCTAAGGCTATCTACCGACTTTATTTAAAAGTCTACCGAATTTGGGATTTGAAGCCGCGATCATGAAGTGATTATTCGAGATCCTTTGCCTACTCTGCGACTCAAGCGCATAAACCCATATTTTATTATACTGATCGATTCAGAATCACTTTCCGTCCGTCTGTCCATTTCGTTTTCTTATATTTAACGAATGCTATGCTTAGTGCGTCTCTTCGAGAACCCCTCATTTTGAAAAGTCGATACATAAATACCTGTAGTGTATTTAATGGTGGGCCATGGCCCAATGTAGCGTTTCTTCTTGCTTTTGTATTTTATAGTGAATTGCTTGTCTCTTTGCAATTGTTTTCATTCAAAATTTCTTAGTTTTTGTATAAGAAATAACTTTTGGATGAGAAAATTTTTGTGTTAATTAAATTAGTAAACACAATAAAGTCCTGTACATTTTAATTGTTAACAATAAACCGAAATAAGTGGTTAAGACATTTTATTGACTTTCATTTATACTCCACTGTCATTTTCCATTGAACTGTACAACATATCAGTATTGAATAACCGAAGAATAAATCCAGAAAAGTTTTCGCAAGATTTGCTTGCTTTAACAATAATATTATATATGTAATATATATATATATATAATAATATAATGTAATATATATATATATTAATATAATGTATTATATGTATATATATTAATATAATATATGTATATATATTAATATAATGTAATATATATATATATATATATATTAATATAATGTAATATATATATATATATATATATTTCACTTGAAAGAGGCATTTATTGGCAAAAATTGATGCAATATATGTCAGCCAAAGTATTTTCCATCATTCTCTACATCTTGTGCCAATCTTTCCGGCAACATGGCTATACCATGGCGAAAGAACGATATTCGTTTCGCAGCGATCAACCTTTCAACCCATTTTTGGACTTCTTTAGCGTTTCGAAACTGCGTGCTGGCCAAGCTATGCTGGATCGATTTGAACAAGTTGTAATCAGAAGCCGCTATTTCTACTTAGTGCGCTGGGTGCGAGCATTCGAGCTGCAACAATGCATCCTTGACAGCTCTTGCGGCGTATGGCCGAGTGTTGTCATCCAAGAGGATGACTTTGAGTCTGTTAACCGCTGTCTCTGGTCTTTTTTGCAACTATCGTTCAGTTTGTTCAATTAACATCGATAGACATCAGCAGTAACATTTTTATTCGGTTTTAGCAGCTCGTAATGCATTACATCTTACTGATCCCATTATATGCTCAACAAAACTTCCATGATTAGCGTCCGTAGACACTGAATAACGCAATAATATTAAATGGAAAAAATCTTATTTTATGTAGAGAAAGGTCAGCATTTAACCGTTGCTCGGATTGATATTTCAATTGATACTTGATCAAAATACATGCAAGCACCTAATAAATTGACAAGGGCTTGGTTAGTTAATATATTCCTTGTTATTATACTACTAGTTGTATGTATGTATAATTAGCAGAGATAAAATTAGTATTAGAGAATACATAAACACACAAAAAGAGAAAAAAAGAAAAAAAAGATTGGGAAAAATTTGCAATTAAAGATAATAACTTATATAATAACTATCATAGCTAGCGGTTATTGAGATAATTTGCATAAAAATTCTTTCATTTGCATATTTTGTTATTTTTCGATTGCTTTGCCCTTTACAGAATTATTGAAATTACTGAAACTATACATATATATATATATATATTTCTTGCATTTTGAAATCTTAAAGACTATAAGGTTTTTTTTTTTTTTTGTATTTTGTTTGTAAAAGTGAGAGTTTTGGAAGATTAGATAACCAATCAAGAGATAGAAGAAGAATATATTAATTCATCCAATAGTTTTTTTTGTTTTTTTTTTTTTTTTTGTTTTTTCCTTTTTTGCATAACTAACCACATTCTCTTAGTATGTTGAAATATGTATATAATTCTTATCGTATGGAAAACTTAAACTTCAGACGCAATTTATTTCTATATCTGTCTATGAAAAAGTGCATTTTATTCTAATTAGATTTTCTCTTGCATATTTTAAATAGAATTCGAAAATTCTTTATGAAATAGTTTCAGTTTTTACGGCAAATAAACTGAATTTATTTGCAATTTTATTGATTATATTTTAATAATCATATTACATTTAAGTAAATTGCATTTGTTTTCTTAAATTTTTTTCCCCTTCCCCTCTTTCGTTTTCGATTTCGGTTTCTTTCGTTTCTCTATGAAAAACGTATCTTGAATTATTTACTTAAATTTTCATTATATGTTTAAATTTTCTTACAGTTTGTATATAAAAATGCATACCTGAAGGTATTATCTGCCTAAGTTAGAATTAGTGGCTTAGACTTCTTTGTATATTCTTAAGTTAGCCCTAGTTCTCCCAGTTCATTCTATGATAAATGGTTCCAAACTTGGTTCACAAAATTAATCTCATAACGCACAGAAGTAAATCATTAAGTAAATCATGATAATTGTGTGCAGGCTTAAGTGAGAGTAGCTCATCATCTTGATCTAATGAGGAGGAAGACTGCTAAGTAGAATGCAAGCAGAATGCGAAACTGACCTTACGAGGACCCTGTGCCTGAATAGTAATCATTTCTGCTAATTAATGAGAACTAAAAAGCTATATTCCGCTAATATTTAATGAAGGACTGCCTAGGTTAGGCTAAGTGGATTTCTATTTATATTCTCATGTAAATGTAAATTTCGCTTTATCTCCCCCACTTCAATCTCCCAAAAATCGGTTTACACAAAAGTAGTGCGTTCAGGCTTAACATCACAATGACGATAGGTGGCAAAAAAAAAGTTGATCACGACCCCTTAGCAGTGTCTTTAACTCACTTTCGAACTTTGAGTGTAAATTTTATTGATGATTTCATATCCAATGATTGCATTTCCAAACAATATATAGCCTGTAGATAATACGAACGTAAAGTTTATATATAATTTTTATTTTGATACATAAATGAATTTAAACTATAAACAAAAGCAATAACATTTATATTATCAATAATAAATTTAAGCTATAAATAAAAACAATAACAATATAATTATTCCCATAATCGTCATTAGTGACTGAAAGTTACATCCTGGTACGATTCGTTATAAAAAAGAAAAGTGACAAGTTAAGGATTAAAACGACGCAAAGTCAAAGGGCTTCAAATAATCTATAATGGACTAAATAGACAAGGGAGCTATAACTTTCAGTTAAGAAAGCACTAAAGTAGCGATCTGCACTTTGTCTGCATAGCTAACTCTACGCTAAGAGGTGTAAGCTGTAAAGCAGCTAAGTTGCATGCAATTGTGAATAAATGCATCGCTTTTGAGGGAACTTCGCATCAGGAAGTGATTCTTAGCTTGCCAGCCCGTCTGTCTGTCTTGCTCTTGAGTTCAACCTACACATCGCAATTCCCAAGATATTTTCATGAATCTTAATACAGCGACATGTGTTGCCACAATGAAGATCGCTCGCGCAAATGGTTTGGATCGACCAACTTTTTCGACCACTTCCCATAAGTCGTTATATGAACAATTGTGGGACGGTGCAGGGCATTTTATTATGGTGGGCAGTGTCCCACTACGGTGTTTGCACTTGTTTTCATCTCAATTTGCATTACATTGATAAGAGTTTTTATAAAATTAATTTAATGTTCATCGATAAATTTTTATTGGTTTTCTTTTGTATGCACATGAATGGGGAATTAAGTTAATTTTCGGTTGCCAAAGGGATTTCATTTTATAAATAAGAGATTCGGTAAAGAGCTCATCTAATCTTTCCCTTCTTTTCCTTCCTCTCCTTTTTCTTTTTTATTCAATTGTTTTTTTTTTTTGTTTTTTTTGAAAGCAAATAAACAAAGACTATCGGATATGAATTTTTGTTCATTTAAAGAAGTAATAAAAAATTCATTAAAATTTTCATGTACAAAATTTTTCATTGTAAATAAATATAAATGAATTTTTATAGACTACTGTTGTAATTGCATGACAAAATTCAAATGCAAACACACATTAACATACATATATAATTTGATTGAAAATAATTGTGGTTTAAATTTCATTTAAATTGGATAACAAAAGTACGAATTAAACACGATTTCGAAAGAGTTTAAAAGCAACCACACTTTCTACTTATGTTACATCTGCTTAACCCATTAAATCCGTTTCCTTGGTTTTTTCTGAGTTTATCAATTAGTTAGTTTTTTTTTTTTTTGAAGACTTTTCACAGTCTATATAGTTTACATAATTTTAAACCAAACATTTTCATGAGTTGACTTAAATTTTGTGCAAATGTATAGATTTATAAACAATTCTTTATCCATTCAAGATATATTGAATTTGATATTCAATTTGTAACTCACATGGGCCTCTATATTGGCGGACATATGCTTACCAATATATTCTTGGTTAGGCAACACTTTCTAGACGCTGTATTTAGGTCCGTCCATCGGTCATTTCATTATAAATATTATCAATGGCCCCAAATTCAAAATAAAAAGTTGAAAACCGTCTCGTATCTTAATGGATCGATTGGACATGTTGTGATTTAAAAGCGGAGTTGTGTGCTTGCAAATGAACGCGTACTAGCGGCCATTGTAGGGTTATTATTATTACTATTAATAGCAGTGCGAGTAATATATTGCGCTTGGATGTGATCGCCAATAAGTGCGAACCTGAACTGCCAAAGCATGACGTGATGGTGACGTATTAAGAAAGAGAGTATTAATGCTTTAGAAAAAAAATTGAAAAAGCTGTCAGTCTGTAGGGAATATTGTAATAAAACTTGGTATAAATCTTTACCTTTTACCTAATAGGACAATTTCTTCTTTATCTCCAAACTACGAGACGCACCCACATGTAGCTAATAAAAAATTCGAAATATGACTTGCAATGACGAGTATTCAAATTTCGCTGCATACCGTTACGTACTTTTTTACATGTACATATCGATATATGTGTAACACGTATATATATATATATACATATATGTTAAGCATAAATTTATCAATGCATGTGTGTTAGAAAAGCAATTCATATTAACACGTATGTAAGTATTACAAATCATAGTATGTACAATGTTTAAGTATGTACGTACATATGTAACATATCTGCAGATAAAGCATAGGCGTGCATACACGTATACGTATTCATATGAATGTGTTTATAATCATACCGGATATACTAAGCAAAACAATAACCCTAAAAATGTAAAATACTTGTATAAATAAACATCAGTAAAGCACAGTAAAGGCCAAAACGAAAACAATAGTGATTATAAACATGCATAAATGTATGTAAACGAATAGGGATTGTAACATGTCGTCTACTTAAATATAATGTATATATATATATATATATATATATATATATATACGTATATGTATATATATGTAGATATATGTATATATATGTATATATTTCATATAGTATGTGTATAAAAAACATATACACATATGTAATTCTATGTTATATCGCATTTACATACATATATTATTGAATGTTTATTTCAAGTTTTTATTGTCGATACCAATACGATAGCTGCTGTTATCTAAGAATTTCAAAATTCATATGGTTTCATATACGTAGGCATGTAACCATTTCAGTAAAATTAAAGCAAAAGCAAAATACATTCGAATAATTTGCAAATACATACCGAACAAATCGTTATCTTTATTAAATTCATAAAGCGTACGTAAGTCTGTATAGTCGGTTCACGCTATCTTTAAAAAATTGATCGATTAGTACTTTGGATTCCGTTGGGAAAACTTTTACCAAAACAGTTAAGATGGCAATGCTTTGAAAATCGTGCATGTTAGGATTTGTATCAGACATCAATAAAGACTCTGATAACTCTGATCGTACTTTCAAAACTTATATAAGCTTTGGTTCAGCAGTGGTTTAAAACTTAAATGAGTTAAAAAAGTCTCCTTTTTCAAATGGCCATCAAGGAATTGTTCCTTCTTTACTGATAGAAGGGGCATAAGTGCATAGATACATCGGTGAAACAATTGCCCACAATATCATCTCTGAAGCTAAGTTTGAAGCTGAAAAAATTTTTAAACCTGGCTGAAAGGGGTTTTTGCAAATTGATAGACTAGTCATCAGAAGATTCATAAGTAAAGCCACGATGACTTAATTCTAAAATTTAGAAAAATTAAAGAAAGTCTTTCATCAGCCTGAGTGGGAGGAAGTTTTACTACTAACAGAAGGGATTTGAGCGCATTCACTAGTGAAGGTGCATGAAAGTTTAGGTATAAGCATTGCCACACCTGTATAGGGTTATCAAAGTGAATGGAGGGTTTCTCATTACGCGGTTCATGAATATTAGAAAGTTTTTGGCATTCACAAAATGTTTGTTTAATCATAAGATTTTGTCCACAATCGCAAATCGGAAGAGTAGATCTCTTAAGTAACCAACCATTGATGATGTGTTGCAATGTTACGGCCAACATGGATTTTTGCAAATGTTTTGATCTCGATTTTCTTAACGTTAGTTGGGCATTGAGGTGGAACTAGGTTAGGATGGTGGTACTCTCAAGTGTTTTCGTCAGTTTTCTCATTTCAGTTTTTATTTTTTTTTCCTAATATACTTTTGAAGATCAAACTTTTCCATTGTGTCGTCCATAACTGAGAAGATACAAAAGCTGAGGAGGAAGATACAAGGGTGGTCAAAGAAACTATCACAACTCCCTTGAGGAATTATTTTTCGGGATTAGCACAGCATTCCCCCATTAATTACAATAAAGTTCTTCAATCTACTTTTAAGGGCATAAAAATGTCGATAAGGCTTTTATGGACGTTTTGTACGGTGGAGCCTGAAATACATGTGTATATATATATATATATGTGTAATAAGCTCATTTTTCAGACCCTTCTCTTTCTCGTATTGAAATTCCCAAAATTACATAATAAAGGCATCCTAACGTCCCTTGTATGTTTAATGGGGTTTATTAGGTAAAATACGAGAATTAAAGCGGTTGCTGATCTTTCGTTATAGATCTAATAGAAATTTTTGAGGTCTATAACGGTTTACAACCCATCTCAATAGATGTAAGTAATATTATTACAGTTGTATTCACGATTCCAAACTGAAATGTGATAACACGATAGTTGCGATAATTTGCACCGCAACGGTTGCAGGCTACAATCAAAATCAAATAGTTTTAGACAACGTAGCAACTATTGACTTAAGTTTTAAATCGCAATAGAATGCATTATTGCAAGTAATTATATCAGGTGCACTATAACAGATGTATAGACTTTGCAAATGTGTATGCGCTCATGTAGATTGATCTCAAAATAATTTCAGCTTTTTTTTGTTTTCTTAATTTAAAGAGGCTTTTACAAAATTACTGGGATCGCCTTACATAGATATTGAAGATTTACAAAATTTTCAATATACATATACATGTATATGTACATATACGCATACGCATGGATGCCCATGCATATATGCATGCATATTATAAATTACCATATATGATAAACGCTATAGACACTAGCAATAGTTACAAAGTCAATAGAGGAGGAGAAAAAAAAATTAAGAAGAAGAAAACAACAAGAACATTTTATGAAACTTACAACTGCTCATAGATACAGGAAAGGCCGTCTATTAACCTTACCGAACTTGTGCGCTAATTTTGTAGGCCTCTCTCTCTCTCTCTCTCTCCACAAGAGCTATGCAATACTAAATACAGTATAGTTGCAAATATATATATGTATATACATATATACAAAACTGCAACCAATGAATCATCATTTTAGATACATTGTTACCATCAAGCGGGTGTCGACATGCATTTTAGCATTTTATTTATATAAAGTAAATTTTTGTTTCAAAAACTATACAAAGTCTATATACATATATATATCTTTATATATGTTTTTGCAAGTAGTTGCAATAAAATAACAGCATATTGTATTGTGTGAAAATGTATTTAAATTACTGTACAAAAAAAAAAAAAGCAAAAAGAAGCATTTAATAAAATGAAAACACATACACACAGTTTGAAGTCTTCAAGTTTTTGCTGCAAATAAAACGATTGCGGATAAAACTGTAAAGTGATCTTCGCTCTTCGCTCTTCGCCCTTCGAACTTCCAGCGTGCAAAGCGAGAAGAGAGAATTTGAGGCTGAATTTAAAGTTTCGAAGAAGTTTTTTGAACCATTACGCCTGAATCGTTTCCATCCCATTAACTCATAATTTTTTTTCTTTGTTTTTTTTTTTTTTATTGATGAATCGCTCAGGGGATGTCCCTTGCGTTGTGGCGGTCAGAAAGAAGAAGAAGTGAAAACAGGGCAGGGAAGTGGGTCTGTGTGTCCAATTGGAAAATCTTATCTACGACCAAAGTAAACTCCTACTCGGTTACTCTTTGCGAAACACAAAGTGGTTATTAAGGGAAAAGACATATTTTAGGGTATATCTGAAAAGAGCAAAATGTGCAGAGATGTGTTAAAAAGAGAGGTTAAAATAGTTCCGAATAACGAAATATTTGAGTAAGTTGAGGTATTTGCATGGGATGATCGAGGTTAAAGGTTCGCCTTCAGTCTTTTTCCCATGAGCTTGATAATTCGAGATGAGTCTTAGCCCTTTGTAATTTCAAAGTAAGCGTGATGAGAGTAAGCGCTTATTGAAAGTACTCTCAATGCGAAATATCACGTGAGTGCAAGGTACTGTAACGATTACAAATCGTAGGTATTTTTAAAAATGCATGCCTATGCACACTTGTCTTTTTTACATTCAGTTCACTAAATGGGTTTTTTCCATTGTGGATCGAATAAATTGCATGAAACTGAGCTTGTTTTTCGTCGTTGCATACATCCACCACTTCGCCTCGTATATGTAAAAAAGGAGAAAATCCGGAAATATTGTCGTGATTACCCTCAAGCTGTAAAAGACTTCTGATATCCTATGTCCTATAAACATGCCCTCATATCCTTTCAAGATCTTGACTGAAAATTTGCTCGAGTGGCTTTAATTTAATTTGAACAACTTACGTTTGCTATGATGGCGACTCAAAGTGATTATAATTTATATATAGCGTTAATTAAATTTTGCATGTTTAATGTTCGAGTTTAATTATGCATATTTTCAAAAGGATTATAAATATCGTTACCCAGGCGGATAAGTAAGTCAAGCTTTCTTTCGTTCTAATCAACAATTCACAAAGAAAAAAAATCAAAAAAAAAAAAAAAAATAGATAAAAATAAATGATTTAATGTAAATCACATAAAACTTCCATCATTACCATAATTATGTTCACGATAACCTTGAAAACTAAAAGAAGCAGAGAAAGAAAAAAAAGAACAAATTAAAAAACATTTAAATCTAAACATTCATTTTAAATTTCATCTCAGAAAAAATCACTATAAATTTATATCGCAATGTTTTAATTAATTATTTTCATTTACTTTGTCTTTCACTATATTTTATGAAGAAATACTCGATGAGGTTTTGCTTTTTTTAAAGCAAAAAAAAAAAAAAAAAAAAAAAACCGAAATAAAATTTTAGTGTGATTATAAAGCAATTAAAAATAAAAAAAAAAGTTATAAAAGTTCTGAAAACTCGCTCAGTATTCCTCTTACAATTTCTATATCTAGAAAAATGAAAAATATAATAAAAATTGTTTGAAAAAATTATTTACCAAAAAACTAAATAAAAAACTGTTTAGTGTAATAAATGGAATTTAAAATTCATTAGAAATACAAAGTTGTCCAACTAAGTTAAACGAAATTCAATTACAATATGTAACTATGAACTGTTCTTTAAAAAGTATTTAAAAAAAAAAAAAAAAAAAAAAAAAAAAAAAAAAAAAAAAAAAAAAAAAAAATAAACAAGTGAGGATTTTACATAAAAAAAAGAAAAAACATTTTCCCCATCATAACTTAAAACAAAGTACACCTAATTCTCTTTTAACACGATAGATACGTTCCCAAAAAGTACGTGTAAAAAAAATTCGGGTAAAAAGAGAATTAAGTACAAACAATATTAAAAGGTTCTTGTTAGAGTTCACTTAATTTATTTTTCTGAAAATAATTTAAACGCTTCGTACGCTCGTCGAAAAATCTCGCTCTTTGCTCTGTGAGATTCAAGAAAAATTCCTGGAATATTAAAAATCGTGTTAAAACAAAATAATTCGTGTAAAAAAAGAAATTTTTTTTCTTTTGAAGTCATTTCAATTCGTGTAAAAAAAATTCGTGTAAAAAGAGAATTGGGTGCACTGAAGAAGTCTAAAAAGAAAAAAGAAACAAAGAAAAGCAAATAAATAAATTTTAATCCATATAAAACAATTATTAATTAAATGGTATGGCATTATAACGGAAAACTCTTAGCATTCATGTGCAACTCCTTTAAAATCTTTTCAGCTGATTTTTAATACCTAATCACGCATATTATTATTATTGTTATTATTATTGTCATTATTATTATGATTAATAATATCTCTGTTTAAATAATCGACAAATATATATATATATATATATATAGATATGTGTGTGTGTGTGTATATATATGCATGTTTTTTTTTTATATTATATGTCTATATAAAAAAAAATGTATTTGTCTTTAGTCTAAATAATGTTTACAAAGAAAACAAATAAAAATTGAACATATTAAATTAATTATATTGAAACGTGTTCAGTTTGTACGCAAATAATGCTTAAAGGCTTTAATTACTTTCATAAAATTATAAAAAAAAAAAAAAATAAATAAAAAAAATAGAAACAGAAACAGAAACGAGAAAAACAATAAAATCAAAAGCTTTTTAAATTATTACACAATTATTTATTATAATTCAAAATTTTTCTAAATATACACACACACAAAGGTTGTTGTAATTAACGGAGAACACAAAGAAGAAACTCTGGACAATTATTGAAAGTAAATTTATTTTTTATTTATAATCAACGTATAATATACTGATTTGAAATGAGGTGACTCACACACACTCTATCTCTCTCTCTCTCCGTCTCTCTCTCTCTCTCTCACGACAAGCCACAGTTTTGACGTCAATCTGTAATTTGTTCGACTTCAACTCACGTTTACTTTTTAATAATTAATTAAAATAAAAATTAAATAAATTTTCTTCATTTATTTATTAATTTAAAAATAAAACTTTAACTTATCATTATTAACATAGGCCCGTTTAGAAAACGTGATTCAAGTGATTTTAGAATAATTGAAGGTATTTCCGCTATGATTGTATTACTTAGAGAAAACCAAACACAAATATATTTATTTATCGCATTTCATGAAAAAAAAAAAAAGTAAAGAACAGATTCATGAATTAGAAAACAATAAAACAACTAAACAAATAATAAAGTCTAATATTCGCCTTGAGGTTAATCTTAAATAATCCAACATTTCAATAATCGTGAGACTCTTTTGTTACCCGAACGCTCGTCAGCTGATAGATCCGGTTATATTTGGCAGATTATAAGGAATAGAATCGAACAGAATATGAAAAATTAAAGTTAAACTTTTATAATATCGACAACTCCTTTACCATCCAAATTTAAATCTCCAAAAATATGCCAGTACTGTTACTGCACTTTTAAAAAACACATACTTTAGCACAGTGAACACAGTATAGTGCGACAGGGCCCACCATTAAATATTCTACACTAGCCTTCAGTTATTCATATGACGACTTTTCAAAGTAGGTTTTTATGCGGGAGTTGGTTGAAAAAGCAGTCTGATTCGAAGACATTTTCAATAGCGTTCGTCCATTGGGCCAAAACACGACAATGTACCAAACTTCGTCAGCGTATTGTAAAAATTGCGATTTGTAGGTTGAACATAAGTAAGCAGGGGAAGAGAACCTTAAATCGATTCGGAAAGTGAATCTGAAGGTGGGTTTATCTCAAATTCTTCTAGGTGATGCATACATCCCTGCAAACTTAATATGTCCTTGTAACACCGGCAGTGGAGGCCATCATAATGTTCTTATGAAAAAAGTACTTTCTCTCTCTATCTCTCTCTCTCTCTCTCTCTCTCTCGCTCTCTATATTTATCTATCTATCTATCTATCTATCCCTCTCTGTCGGTCTGTTTTTCACGCTCGCTCTCTCTTTCTTTGATTTCTAGGCTTGCTAGAAGAACTTTCTCTTTCAACCAATTGAGAGAAATTAGCATTCGAACACTTGAAAAAATGGCGACTTTCTGTTGAATTAGCTGTGGATCAGATTGTGGCAACGTAATATAATGCATCGGTCAGTAATTGCCAGGAATAAGTAAGAAAAGAGAACCATTGTTCCTCTTAGCATCTTTTAAGGCCGATACTATTAGTCAGTCGAACGTTTGTCAAACTTTTATATGCCTTTTTATACCCTACGGCAGTTATAGAACGGGGTGTATTAAATTTGTGCGGACATACGCGACTCCTAGACGGGCTTAAGATAGACCCATCTGACTGATCAACTCGGAATCATTTTTTGAATAGGTCGAAGCTTGTCTGCCCATCTTTTCATCGGATGTCTATCCAAATATTTTTATGTTCAACCTAAAGGCAGCAATTTTTGAGATGTTTTGGTCGAATTTGACACGTAATAATACTTCCACATTTCCAAAATGCGGTCCCTCTGTCTGTCCGTCTGACGTTTGCCCATATCGCTTTGTGTTCAATCCGCAGATCGTAATATTTTAATGAAATTTGGTACACTGATGTACTTTAACCCGAAAACAATGACAATCGAAAATGGACCCGAACGGTCGATTTTTCCCACCATTCCCAATATAAGACCTTATTTTGAAAAGTCGACAAAAATTGCAATTTTCAAACTTTCTCGACAAAAGTCGCTGAGTATGTACTAATGGGGTTATTTATTTAGTTATCTTTTTAAACCCGGCTAGCCCAGCTGACGAGATACAACAAAAACAACAGTAAAAGAGTAAAATAAGTGAATATAAACGGATGTCTCCGTTGCTATTGCCCTTTTGTCTGTCTTTTTGTCTTTTGTCTTTTGTCTTTTTGTCTGTCCGCTGACCTATTGGTATGTTCGTCTGTTTTACCTTCTTTTTCTAGATACGTCCTACGTCCGGTATTCCTCGTCAAGCCAGCTACAATTTGTTTAATAGACGCATGCTCACAAACATACACTCTCCACACTGCCGTCACTAACCTACCGCACCTATCTGTTTAACACATCCTTCTCCTCTTCCCTCTCTTATTTAAAAGAATCCTTACAGTGCTGATGACCCATGGATTACCCTCACCTGAATTTGGCCGTCCTTCCTTGGCACTTCCCTTCATTATTCGGCCATTATAAAAGAAGATCCATTCAAAGCTGCCATTTCCACATCACCTATTACAAATCATTATACTTTTACTTAAATTATATACGCAATGAATTTATTTTTAATAACCATCCAAAGTTTCTTGTTCGTATTCTAAGTTAGTGTTCGCAAAAAAAAAAAAAAATGTATTTGGGAAGAATGTCGAATTATATAATAAATAATTGTGTAATGATTTAAAAAAGCAATTTTTATAAAAGTAATTAAAGCTTTTAAGCGTTATTTCCGTATAAACCGTACACGTTTCAATCTAATTGATTTAATTTGTTTAAGTGTTTTTTCTTTTTGTTTTGTTTTCTTTGTAAACCTCATATTGAGTAAAGACAAAGCATTTTTTCTTTTCTTTTACACAAATTCATGCCTTTTGAAGAAGAACTTTGTTGCTTTTTTTCCCCATAAAATGTTTACTTAATTACTTGTTTAAATTTAATACGCAAATGTTTTAATAAAAGTTAAGTGTAAAACGCTAAAACTCCTCCTTTTTTTTTATTTTTAACATTAAATAATATTTTTATCAATCAGTCATTTGTCAAAAAATAATGCATATATTTACACATCAATTCACGCAATAAGAAAATTCACGCGCAGTTTTACGCTAAGACGTTGGTCGCTGCCATCACTTCTAGCTTCAGCCTCAGACTTTCGGCTTTTTCTCTTTCTTTATTGAACTATTACATAAAGGAATTATTAAAAAGGAAAGCAAGTTAGCGGTGTTTCTTCGCAAAGAACAATGGGAAAAGCAGACCGACAGACAGAAATCCCTTAGACCTATATTTCGACATTCTAAAGTGATATGAAAAACTTGGTTTGCCTCAAACAATTTTTCAAACCTCTTTCCATATGACGACTTCTATGGACACTGAGCCTTTATGTGGTAAAAAGATTTAATTTCCAATACATCATTGGTTCATGGACTACCACCGCATATAGAAATTCTCACAGGAAATATTAACCCTTATAATGCCTAATTCTTACTATTTTATAATGAAAACTTGTTCATGATAATAATTTGACATAGAAATTAAGATTTCTCGCGCTATAGCAAACAATTCAGAAAAAGATTTAATTTTTAATATTTTATGATGAAAATTAATCCATAGTAAAGATTGGGAAAAAAAAGGGTAACGATAGGAATTTCGGATCACATAAGTGTACACTTTAGGCCCCAACATATATAGTGATTGTGATCGAAAGCAACCTTACATATGGAGGAAAAGTCTTTTCTAGTTTTTTTTTGAAAAATAATAAAATTTTTTTAGAAGTAAGTTCCGCTTGCTAAATATGGATCACGTCATGTGATGTTTTGGACGTCCCACAATATGAGGGCTTTCATGAAAAGTATGTTTTTGCATAAAAGTAATGGGTAAAACGAGTGAATAACTAACTGTACTAGGCGAAGTGGTGTGGGTTGTCTAACGGTCGGCGTTGTCCGAGCATAATGTTGTTAGTTATTAAAAAAAATTCTCAAGATCTCTAAAATATTCTTCAGTTTACGCAATAATCTCATCATTCGCTCGAAATCTTTCTTCCTAGAGCATCCTTTTTATCTAACAGCCGGTCTTGCCCGACTATAATTCTCTTGCTCGTTTATAGAACTATTGCGAGCTTGCGCAATTAGTTCACCCTTTGCTTGAAATCTGTCTTCTTGGAGCATTCTTTCACAATAGTCCCTGGTGACCAGAATGCAGTGAGGGGCTGAGGGGGAGGGAGGGCGGGGTGTGAAAATTCCAATTTCAGTTCATGCAATTTTAACAACTCGACACACTGTGTAACTGTTTCATTTTGCGTAGACGCGGCACCCATATGGAAAACAGCCCCATATCTCATGCCCATGACCCCAGCCTAGCAAGCTGTGTAGCCCATCTTTGTGTGTCTGCTAAAACCTTCACACCGCTTTGCGTCGTTGCTAAAATGTATTTGATTACTACGTAGCATTGAAAAATGAACAAAATGATTAAAAAAATTGAATGAAAATAGAAAATATAAACATAAATGAAAAAGCAAATCATGCGTTATGTTATAAAAACAATTTTTTATTACTATTGGCAGTACAGTGTGCATGTAAATATTGCAGTTGCAGAAAACGGCCAGACATTTAAAACGCCTTCAAGAACGTTAAAAATTTCATCAGTCCATTGCTCATATATATACCCTCCACCTCCATAGGCCATTGAAATTGAAAAATCCTCACTGAAATTGGTGATACATCAGCAGCTAGTAGTTCCTAGCCATGTTCCATGCTTAAAAGTCTATTGTTCTACTGCCGCGTTTCTACGAGGGCGCACCAATCAGTAAACGTTTGTGTGTGTGTATTCGTGTGATATGTATTCAGTCACTTGCCTTAGTAGTTGGTTCTCTCATAACTCTCTCTATATACGTGTAGTGACAGAGAAATGTAACAACCCAAGCTAAACTGCCGTAATGAAGCGTTCTCTTGAAGCAAATCTTGAAGTTATGGTTACAAAGTTAAGGAAAGGAAGAATTGAATAAAAAAATAGTCTAACAGCTAAGCAAATCCTTAATGAACACTTGAATACTTGAACACAAATAAGGAGAAAAATTTTGTTAGTTTACAAGCGAATAAAAATGCCAATGATGAGGGTACTGATAGAATAGTAACGGCTCTAAAAGAACTTACAAAAAAGTATCAAAGAAAAAGAAAAGAAACAAAATTCTTCCTTTTACATAAAATGACAAATTTTCACAAATCACAAATTTTTGCTGACATGTATTCAAAGCAAGATTTCCTAATGTAATCCATTGTATATATTATTAATTTATTTAATTTACATACTCGATTATGGAAAGAAGCATAGAATGGATAGATAATTTATGCTTTTATCATATATTTGTGCTTATGAAAGGTTGCCAAAGCAGCGAGACATTGCTCTATTATTTTCTGGTGATGATTGATTAAATTTGCATATCAAAGCCATTTTAATTTATTTAACAGTAAAAGTAATATAAAGAAGAAGGAGAAGAAGAAGATTTTTAACACAGCCCATCACGTACATTAAGTTCCAAAAACTTTACAAACTTTTATTATACTTTCGGAAAGCTTTCTTCTGCTTTCATTCACGTGGCGACATAACTGACTTTAAGTCGCTTTTATACAGGAAATCGCATAAGTTTTAAACGGCGCCTGATTTTAAGAAATTTTTTTTCTTTTAAAAATTGACCATTACATTCTACACTGTTGGTGATGGTGGTATGGTACAAGGGTCTATTAAGTTTATGCGAATGTATGCAACGCTTAGAAGGATTTAAGGTAGAGCGAGAGTGGGATCGGTATACCGATCGATTTCACAATTGGTAAAAATTGATAAAAAAACACGGCTGTTCGTTTGTCTGTTTTGGTTTGTTTTATTCAACCTGGAAGGTGCCGGCACTTCTGATTTTTATGAAATTCGTTTGGTGAAATTATCAATGAGTTATATGTTAAGAAGACAGACTAAGAAAATGCAACTCTTTTTTGTGCGCTGTCAAATCGCATGAAAATGTACGATTCACGATATATATTAAACTACAAAAAGTAGGTATATCCCGTGACTATATCGGAAAGTCTTCCGTTTTGTGTTTTAAGCAAACACCAAGCAGAAGGTTTAAATGGAAATTATATCAGTTTTTTAACTAACTCGTTTTGTCTTTCGTTTAAAGGCTGAACGTGACCATTCAGCTATTAACTAAAGGATTTTCACTCAACAATACTGTGTACATATTAAATGTCACTTTTCTTCGTCAATTTTTGTGACTTTCTCTGTAATGGATGAGAGGATAGTGCGGTAAAGAAACCAACATTTTGATGTTGATCAGCATTAAACATATCTTATGGAATCTCTAGTATACATCTCCAACGGTATTCTTATATTGTAGAAATAAATACGTGTCGATATACAATCCCTTACCTGTCGACATTCATTTTCATTTTTATTCGTTTAAAAAATACCCTCACGATTTGAACTTAAATGACCGTCACTTCAAACTAAAGCAACTTTAAGCTCTTCTGCACCGTTATGTGGATATATGTCACATTTTATTTATGTTTATCTACCTGTCAATGTATGTCAAATTAATTCCATGTAAAATATGAAATCAAAGTTCAAGTTGAATGCCATCTTCATATATATATATATATCATATATATATATATATCATATATATATATATATCATATATATATATATATATATGGATACATATATATATTGAAATTAAAATTTATGTATTTCTTTATATATTGACAGGCATAAGTATGAATACATATTCATGCGTAAATTTACATATGTATGCGCATGTATGTATTCAAATATTTCCTTAAAACAGTTGTTTTACATGCTCGAATACATACGTAAAAGGTATCAACATAATTAATTGTTATGGGACATTTAAACTGCAGTTAATCAACATTTAATGTTCACACATGTCTTCTATGCTAAAGCTCTGGTATGTATAGGGTATGCGAACATTAATTATGTAAAGATATGCATTACAAGCAAATGTTGTTAAAGAAGAGCTTTTCCTTCTTTCTTTTTTTCAAATTTAAATCAATTCAAAATAATCCTTTCAAGCATTTTAAGTAATCAAGTGGTACAAATTGCTTTGTCGGAAATGTAAGATTTCATGTTTCACATTGTAGCAGTAACTGTGGATTATGTATAAGAAAATTGTTATCATTTATCTGAATGTTTTAAGTTACTTATTACTCGGCGATAGTATTCTCCACAAACATCTCACTACAGATATAAAGTTATTTGTAAGATGTTTAAAAACGTAATGTGGAATTTTTCAAAATTAATGCAGGATCGGACTGATGACTCATGAACTAATTGAATCTTAACCTTAGGTTGTAGACCAAGTGATGCCGTCTTATTAAAACCGCATGTCATCCACATAAATATTTTCAACTTTAGGTACTCCTGCGATTGACTGCCCAATGAAGCGAAGATCGTGTCTATTCTTCTGAACCCCAAAGACAAAAATTGTGTCGATTGAACAGAACATCGACATGAAAATGATCTTCATGGTTAAGGATGATTTTATTCAAAAGGTTTGCATATATTGTTGTCTGTAATTGCAGTTTAGCGCTCAATTTTTAATAACCGTGAACTGTCAACCATCACGCTATCTTATTTTTTCCATTAGGAACACTTCACTACATAAATGGCTGAAAATTATAAAAGTTGCCTGAATTTTAAGACGCGCTTTATTAATAACTAAGAACTTTATAGTCTTTTTGAGGCGAGCTGCTAATGCGTTGAAAAAGCAAAGTAATTGCACTGCAATTATATTTATTATAACTTGTGTATGTAATTAGGCGTGAACTGAGAATTTAAAGGACAAAGGGTAGAAAAATGCCGACAAGTCTAGTGCAGGGACTTTTTCCTTCAAGAAAACACGAAATGAATGGGAGAAAAGCAGCACTTTCTTCATTATGAAGAGTATTCGATTAACCGGCATGTACAACACCGCTCATGTGGTTAATATGGGTTTTCTTACAGTTATAAGACTTACGGCCTAAATTCGTCAAAAGTGTGTTCAGTAGTCACTTTAAATAAAATTAAAACCGGGTTGTAAGTCAACAGTTTCGAATAGTTTAACAAGCAGTCTAAAGCAGTCTAAAGATATTAATCGTATTAAGCAGTTCCTGTAGCCGTAAAAACCATATATTGTTTAGACAGACATTTTTAGACCATGAAAAGTTCATTAATACCGATCCACTGCTTTTTATAATCAATCATTCAGAGGATGTCGCTTATATGCGTAACACTGTGGCGAGCGGTTTGAAAGAAGTGAGGGAAGAGAAAGAAAGGAAGGCAGTTGACTCCAGCCTAGTGGGTGTGTAGCCAATCGGCAAGAGTTATGCCTTTACGGAGTAAGCACCCACTATAGCTACGATCGAAGAAAACTCTACCGCGCTGCGATTTGAATCCGCGAACATGCAGATCCTCTTATGATATTTGTTTGTAAAGAAACAAGAATAAGACGACGTCACCAGGCCGAAATGGCCAAAAGTCATACCGAACGAAACTGCTGCTTTTATGGAATGTAAGGATATCTTATGTGGATGGGCTGGCTTCAAACCAAAAATAATAATTTTGCACATCCATTAAATGAACGAGATAGATAAGAGTGTGACCGCTCTTTAAGGCGTTAATTTTTTTAAAAAGAGTTTTACAAATCTAAGAGGCTCAAGACAATCGAGGATAGCTGAATATCTTAGAGTGACACGATAATTCTTTATGGGCTTTTGGCGCCTAGTACAGACAAAACGTAATTAGCGTAACGTGAATGAAATGTATACCATTCGAATCTTCTTCTTGTGCTTTATCGCTCGGCAAGTCAGCAAGAGATGATTCGTTGCCTTGTAATTGAAAAGCATAAGTGAATGGCCGTAAACGTGCTGCGAATTTTGTCGTCTGCCGGCAACTCTGTTCTTATATATATTACTAGGTGAATGGCAAGACCTTTTTCATCTGTTGTATTTCCCGGTACGATAAATGTAAAGTGTCAAGAATAAAAAGAATTTATTGATATTTCGATTTTTGAATAACAAGACTCATCCGGCAAAGGATTTTCAAGAAAGGGGAACTCGTACAAAAAATGATCGAAAAGACGTAAGATGTTGTCAGGTACCATTTGAGTATTGGCAACTTCCACAAATAGTTTAGATATATGGCAACACTTAATTTTATCGTTTAACGAAAATTTTGTTCTTATGTGTAGAAAGGGCAATGGCAACACTTTCCCTCATTTTTTTCAATTTCCATGGCGATAATAGGAAAGTGTGAAGACTATTTTTTATCACATGTGTTTTTATTCTCTTGAACCTTTTTCAATAGAACTTCATTTCTAACATTTTGATGAAAAAGTTCTATTCAATTTGTATCGCAACTGACGCCTCGGTTAATTGCAAACTCAATGAAGGAGCCATGGAGCTAACATATTTACTCGTTGATGGCTATCGTGCAGAGATTAGACCGTATCATCGATTGAATCTTTTTAATCAGCTAAAAACTTGAATTCTTTATTGCGGATGTGAATGAAATTACGCTGATGAGAGAGTGTTTTGAAATATTCGTTTCGATTTTCATGCCTTTTATGGGATATAACGTTTGCTTTTGAATATGTATTTAAAGCATTCAATAAATGAAAAATTTTTACATAAATTTTATTATTTCATAAGAGTGAACAATAGACTGATCAGAATGACTTTCACGCTGCTTGAAAATGAATATAAATAACACAATGCGAAAGGAAATGTATATTAGGATAAGTAATTTTATACATAAATAGTTATAACGTACTAAACTCGAATAGAGTTTAAGCGATTTTTAAGGATTACGTGCAAGTTTTGCATGTTGTTTGTAGTGGAATTTAAAATTAATTACAATTATGTTATCAAATACAATAAAGTTACGTTTAGAGGTCTATATATAGTGAAACCTTCAAATTTACTAATATCACTGAAAACTTTTTATTTAATATATCCGTCGAGTGTTTTTATGAAGTCATTTTACGAGCAGAGCCTTAAAACTACACTACGCGAAAGCATTATGTACGTATGGTTATACTTTTCCTTTCAATTTTTTTTTTTTTTTAATATTACATCTTATGATATTTATTTATATTTATTATCTGCTTTCAGTTTTCATGTCGAATTCTTGTTCTTTTGCTTAACTTTTCAAAAAATCGAAATTTAGGTCAAACACCCATACGATTACGTAACACTTACACATAAGCATGTATTTTATAAATTTAGCTGAGCTAACGAAAAAGAAGAAGAAAGAGAGAAAAAAACTAAAAAAAAAAACTAACAAACTTCAATAAAAGTAACAAAATCCTCTGTTTCGCAAGTTTTTCATTTGATCTCCTTTTCCGTCCCTCTCTTCCTCCCTCTCTCTCCGTCTCTCTCTTCGCGTGTCTGTACCTGTGTCTGTGTGGGTTTGTTTGCTAAAAAGTTCTGAGAACCTTTTGAATGAAAAAAAAAAATAAAAATAAAAAAAAAATAAAATCCGAGGAAACTTTTCCAATTCAATTTAGTTCATATATCAACCAATCAAAGCACCTTGAATTTTACAATATATGAATAGTGGCTTATATTGCATCTTCTGTTCAACAAATTGAATAGATCGGGTATATATGCAACCACTCTAGTACAGCAATTATTAATGATGATGGTAACTGTAAGTTGTTCTGCCCCCATTCCCATTTCAATATTTAGATAAAGGCATCGATACCAAAAGGATTACTTGTTGACCGCAGCTTAGTTAATAATACTCCCCTGAATACATGTATTTTCCGCTCGTCTACAGCATATAACATGTTAAACTGAGCTTATATTTAATACAAGTCTAATTGGCATCATAAGCATTAATTTGGTTATATGGCTAATAATGCTTAAGAAGTCATAAAATAATTATACACCTACTACGATATGAAGTATTAAGCTCATTAAACCATAATCATGGTTTTCTTTATTATTAAATAGAGTAAAAATAATTGGGTAAAACTGAACGATCAAATTGCCAAATATCGACTGATAATGATTGTACAAGATAAGCGCTCTATTCAGTAAATCAGTGATTGAAGTAAAGATTGCAAGAACGAAATTCATATCTTAAAATTATGCAACCTAAGAGCAATGCATGAAAATTTAAATCTTTCTCGGCCATAATCATAGGTCGAATAAGATCACTTTTCTTGCTGAACAATCAGCACGATAGTAGAGATGTGTGTAGCATAAAATTAGGCGACTGAAAGTCTTTTTGTCTAACAGCAAGATGATCCCAAAAGGTAAATCGTAAAAAGTGAGTGCTACCTTCGTTTGCTGCTTCTTCCTTTTTTAGCTCCTTTTTAGGAGTGCCTGATTAAAAGTGTATGATCAAAAGGCAATTACTACTATTCTTAAAAGAATGCCTCTCTAGGCAAAAGACAGAAGACATGCATTTCCCTGAGTAGTACTCTTGCATAACAAAATTAATGGTTACCTTTATTGTATGCAAAAATAAAATAAAATTTTTCTTCTTTTTTTGTTTCTTTTAATATGACCAAACCATACCAAGGGATTTCCACTGTTCGCCAGAAGAAAGTGGGAAAAGAAAGAGAAAGAGATAGGGAGATAAATGGTGATCGTAGCATAGCGTGTAAGTGTCATGTCTATGACTGATTATAGTTACGACCACAATAAAATCTACTTGGCGCTACACTTGAGATTTCGGTCCTCAAACACTAACTTGATAGTCCCGATTCTTACCTACCCAGGCGGATTTTGGAATTTCTGACGATATTACTATTTTTAATTTGCTTTGTGGTGAAAGAAAAAACGTCAAATTGCAGTTGCTGATGGTTATTACAAAAGTTTTGCTTTACTAATTTAGTGCCTAGCGTTTAACGGTCCAGTCGTATGGTAAAGGAATCAGATAATTAGCGACGCTTTGATATTAATGCAAACTTTTATTTATATGTCTCTTTCGCTTCTTTCGCTGCACAATTATTCTAATTAAAATTCTTAAAGGTATTTCATATATCCGAACAAAAAAAAAAATGTAAATGTAAATTATATTTCCGGACAAAGTATATAGCAGATATGAATATAAAAACGTAACTGTAGCATTGCATTTCAAATGCTCCAGATAATGATTAAAGCGTCTTTTATACATTTTCTTAAGCGATATAGGTACGACATTATAAAATAGTTTCCCGCATACATCGATAACATACTACGAGTTTCAATTCATTGAAAATTGATTTTTAAAGTGATGCCAACAATTTTTGATTGGATCTCGCAATATGCAAATCAAGTATTGCCAACTTGGAAAATCCAAATACAGTCGTTTTTCGCACTTTGCGTTTAGTTATCAGAGCAATTGAATTAGTTGTTGTTGGTTTACATACATCCTTAGTAACTGACCTTGCCTTCTCATAAATGACAGCGCGATGCTTCCTTCTACCTTATCGACTTTAGTGCAATGTACTAGTTAGTAATCACCATCGCGTTTTGGATATCATTATACATACCCTGTTCCTAATCCGTCTAGTTTGGGCAAAGCTCGCCTTTGAAAACTCGCTTCTTGTCTTTTTCCTTTTTTTTAGTGCAGGACCACAGTTATTGAAAACTCTCGCGAGTTGTGTTGTGCATACTTCAACCGGTTACTCTTGTGTAAAGCTTGAGGATAGTACTGTCAGGAGAGGCAGAAATCATGGTTTTTACAATTGCTGATAGACAAAGTAACTTTGAACTTTTACTAACACCACAGAGGTGAGCATAAGTGTTATTATAATGATTCATTTTAATAACACTTTCGCGTCATTAAATAAAATTTATGTATTCTAATTACCGGTATATTTACCTCGTTTGTTATTTCTACGTTTATCTAAGCTGGACGACTACTTAAGCACTTGTACCAATGGCTATTAATTAGCTTTTACTACACTTAATAATCGAACGCTAATTAACTATTTTCCCAGAGACCATTAAAAATTGAAATTTAAAGCGCTTTAACAATTCTCTTAATAGCAAACAAGATAACAGCATAACAATTAAAAAAGTTTTTTTTTTTGTTTTCTTTTGCCTTTCAACAGCACACGCACAAAATTTTTCATAAAATTTAAACATTGTGTGTTAATTATCATAGCAAAAAAAAAAAAGGGAAAAAAATGACAGAAGATTATGAAATGTAACAAGTGCCCGTGAAGAGTGAGAGAAGAGAAGTTTTAATAAATTTTCAACTTTCAACGCACCGAGTATCTAACACACATCCAAATACATATCAACAAAACAAACAATAACATATTCCCGTTCTCGCTTTTCTATTATAGTCTATAAAGGATGATAACTTATTAAGTTTTGTGTTCATAAAATTCCTAATATATCATTCGGGTCTCTATGCGGGAGTGCATATGTGTAAATATGTATTCAATAAAAGCATGTATGCGTTTTTTTAAAACTAACTTTCAAAAAAAAAAAAAAAAAAAAAAAAAACAAGAAAATAAATAAATAAACAAAAAAAAAAAAAAAGAACGAATTCTTTTAAACAAAATAACAATATATGGGATACGTGTGCACGTTTTTATAATGGAAACATAAGCAAGTATGCTAAGTATATATATATATATATGTATATATAAATATGTATCAATGTACGTATAAGTATATGTATATAAATATATATATATATATATATATATGTGTATACGTATATGCGCTTATAAGTGTCTGCAAATAACTTGATTCTCCCTCTCTATTTGAACCATATCTACTACCGTACACTACTACATTTTCTAGAAAGTATTCTATAAAAGCAATGTTGCCAGAACACACAAAAATGTTTTATTATGACGATGAGATGATACCTTTCGGTTGTAAAGATTTGCATAAACCTGCAATATTATATATGGATTGGTGTGTGCGCTTATGTACATTTGCGATGTGTGTGTGTGTGTGTTTGCATGTGTTCATGTGTGTGTAGATAGAAGACTAAGTGAATGGAATACATGCACGCGTATTGTACACATGGGCTTCTCAAATGCATATAATGTACGTATACACACACACACACACACACACAGGCACATTTATATATACATATATACGTGTATATGTGTTTGTAAGATATATATATTATTTATATGTTTCTTAAGACACAGTAAACTTCGGTTTTATGTTCAACAACAAGAAGCTTTAATCACACAAAATTTGCTTAAGTTGATAAAATAATTTGATTGTTGAGCTTTAACGAACATGTCTGCTTATATTTCTAAATATTTTTTTTTTTTTTTTGCTTTGTTTTGTATCTAAGGTATTATAAATAACATCTGCATACATTATTAAAAATTTTTATGAGTAACTTCATCATGCATCAACATGCATGTTACGCATATAAGCGAGAAGTGCATAGGTATGTGTATAACTATTAACACATGTTTCTTGAGTTATATATTTTGGTGAAGGTTAAATGCTTCTTCTAAAAAAAGTTTATTTTAGCAACTTTCCTTACATCGTAGAGTAAATAAAACTTTATTCCCTTAACACTATTCTGTTTAGCTAATTAGAAGGTTAATAGTTATAAATTGCTAACAAAATGCTACATCATGTAGAAAATTTTATTCAAATTTATGTATCGTCATTGTTTTCCATTGAAATCAATTTATTTATCCCTACCGATGAAACTGTGTATACTAATTTAGCTATTGACATTGTAACATGTCCGTATGTCCAACTAGGAAAATATCAAATACTGCTGCTTCTGATAAAGAAAATTATATTTCGCTACAAGTGACTCTCCTACATCCGTTGCCGTCATCTTAAAATAGAAGATACAAACTTTTACTTTATGTAGCTTACATGTGATGGACGGCACCGTCATTTTTTCGCTTTTTAAAAACAGTGTTGTTCTCAGTTTACGCTGTACTATGCGCGTGTCCTTTGACTTATTTCGCCGACCTTCAAAAGCAATCCGGCTGCAATAGCTATGTTTATCACACAAAACCACGGAGACCGGCAGACGAAGAGACGGGTATGCCTATATAGGCTTAGTATTTGATACTGATCAAGACTACATTTACTTGATATGGTCTTCGAACCTTTCTTCTGCATATGGCAGGCGTTTCAGCAAAAGAATACAACTTCAATATTCTACAATATTGTGTGGGCATGGCCGATTGTTCTCATTCTTCCACAAGGGCTTTACAATCACCCGTAAAATACATATATATACATATGTGCAAATTTTTATAGCATTATTTGTTGAAGTTTATGAGTAATGATCAAGTTTCAGTTGAGTAAGATTCAAGTTATCCCTTCCTCTTCATTCCCTTCCCTCTTTCCCACCCTCTCACCGTCTTTCACTCTATCACTTACTTGATGACCTGTCAAGTCGTACTATCCACACCGGGTATAAAATGTTCTTACCCATTTCGAATCATTAACTGTTTTTGGTTTGTCTTCAATTTTGCGCATATTATTATTTTTTACTTTTACCTTTTCTATTACCTAGAGTGTATACATAACTTTTCAAAGTCATTGTTAAAAGCAAGCAGTAGGCTTGCCTTTGAAATATCGATTGCAATTTAGTTTAATTTCAGATTTTTTTTATGTGTTTTATACAGTTTTTTATTTCTTCTTTCATTTAAAATAATTTTTATCGACATAAATCTCAACCGCATTGAGAAAATTAAATATTATAATATTTTTATTTCTCATTCTATACAATTTTGTTAAGATTAGCGTATAAATTTAAATTGACAAGAGTCTTTAGAAGTGTTTGGAATCATTGAGATTTATTCACATTCATTCTTACATATATAAAGTGCTTGTTTACTGTTACAATATTTCTCTAAAGCTAAAGCAGCTTTATGTTCATCTATGAAAACCACTTGCACATTCAGATATGTGTGTGGTAGTAAATGTACTTACATATGTATGATATGTTTATATAAATATCTACACATATTTATATATGGAAATTTATATATATATATATACACGCATGTATGTATATTTACATATACATTTACAAGACCGATTGCAGATAGATATGGCTTTTTAAATCTGTCACCTAGGGTTTATTGGATTTGCCAAATGTTTGTAACGGTGTAGAAATATGGCTTGAACGGATGTTCATAAAGTATATCCTTAATAATCCTTTCACGGATTAGATTCAAAAATCAGCTAAACTAAGCAACAAGTAACGCGAAGTTTCTTCAATTTCTGACAAAATGCTGCCATTTCGTCTTAAACAAAGATGATTTGAAATCTGAATGAATACGATATACCAAGCATAGGTAAAGGCTTTTGACTTTAACTAGATATTAAATATCGTATACCGTACATATTGGGACTTATGATTAGGTTCAAACATTTGCTAAACCGAAAAGCAAGGTGAGGTATTAAGTTTTTCCAATTTCTCACACAATGCTGCCATTTCGTCTCAAACAAAGATGATTTGAAATTTTTACGATATACGATGAATGGACAGACGTACTGAGGAAACAACTTTTGACTTTATGCGACTGATGATGGGTATTAATATATTCGGCCTAAATGCATTCAACTTCAATCGTTTTCTTTTCTTTACATAAAGCAAACTCACTCAAGGATAAGAGAGAGAAATGAAAAGCCAAACAATATAGAATAAAAATATAAACGCTTGTATGTGTAATTTAAAAAAAAAAAAAAAAAAAAA
>CCAG010002476.1:0-24430 GCA_001077435.1 Glossina morsitans morsitans
TATATAGAAGCGGTCGTACGACAAGGCTTTGAAGAAATTGCCCTATCCGATTCAAAGCTTTCACACCAATTTCGAATGACGAAATACTATTAGTGAACAACTTTCGTCAGGAAATTTTGAAAATTGCAATTTAGCGCGACTTTTCGAAATAAGGCGTTATATGGAGAGTGATCGAAAAACTGAAGCGACTTGAACCAAAAGCACCTCGGAGCAAAGCATGCCAACGTACCAAATTTCATTGAAATAATTCAAAAGTTATGACATGTAGGTTGAGCACAAAATACATGGACATACTCAAACGGACACCCGAACAGACAAGCTTAAATCGACTTAGAAAGTCGACTTAGAAAGTGATTTTAAGAAAAAAGTTGAAGGATTTATATCAACTCTTCTGGACGTCATGCTCAACCGCACAACCTTAACATAGTCGGTGCCACAAGCGGTGTATTGTATGACTAGGGACCCGCGA
This sequence comes from Glossina morsitans morsitans, assembly GCA_001077435.1. NCBI lineage: Eukaryota > Metazoa > Arthropoda > Insecta > Diptera > Glossinidae > Glossina > Glossina morsitans. The sequence goes on from CCAG010002476.1 coordinate 470, forward strand.
TTACGTTTCGTGTAAGCAAGATGAAAATGTTTGGTTAAAGGAAGATTATTGCCTTGTTGGTGTAAAGAAAACACATCTGATGTTCTTTAGTGACTTTTACGTGCATATAAACAAATTTTGGGCATGGTTTATGGGCTGAAAATGTTACTTTTGAACACAAAAATGATATGGCAGTTATTTTCAGTGCACTACGTGACAGAAGCGTGGTCACTGATCTCTTGTGACAAAAATTAGATATATTCTATTTGGACGATATTTGATTTTACCAAATTGTGCAACATGCTATACCATCTCGTGGCAGCATCAATTTATTACGCGAAAAGTTCAACGACCATGTTGTCTCCAAAACTGCGTATGTGAGCTTGCCGCAATGATCATCTGATACAACGCTATTTGACTTTTTACTTTGGAGTTGTATTGGATGACTGCTTTATCCGTATAAACCACGAATTCTCAATGACCTTAAAAAGGTGGCAAAAATATGGTTATAACATATATTATGTACGTGACATTCGTACGTACGATGCTTGGCAAATGTGGGTGAAAAATATTCACTCGCTCTATATTATCATCCAATATCGTATTTAAACCGGCGGATATTAATCGAATCGAATGAAGTCAACGCTTTTTTTTTTGTACTTTTTATTATTACATACATTTTGCGACATTGTGATTAAAGCTAAAGCGAATAGTCAGACGATACTTTTACAAAGTAAAAGCATAAGTTTTCTTTTATATCATTATATAAGGGCTTGATATATATACGTATAAAAAAAGGAAAGGATCCTTATATATAGCTACAGTTTTTCCTATTTATTTATTTTCATTTTAATTTTTTATTTTTCTTTGTCCTGTTTAAAATAAGTGCCAATTTTTTTGGCAAAATTCATGGTAAAGTCACCAAAAATTTTGGCATATCCGTTTCATGGCTTTCGCATGGCATATTCAGGCGAACACACGAGATATATGCTTTTTCGTTTATGTATTTTATACATATATATACATACATATATATATATATATGTGTACATATTACGAATACATAAAATTTTCCCATTTCAGGCTGGCTTGTTTATGTATACGTATTCTCATATTGGCCATACGGAGTATTTCCGTTGCGCTATATAGCCGCCTAACTGTTGTCAAGTCGTTACAATAAGGCTTTCTTGTTTCTCACAATTTAAGCACTTTTTTTTATTCTTGTTCTTCTTCTTTTTACTTTTCATACTTCAAAGTCTTCTCTCTCGTTTATTAAAAGGAGGAGTTGTGTATATATTTTTTTATTATGCTAAGTTTTTTTCATATGCTTTCTATATATATATATATATATATATATATATATATATGTATATATATATCGTGTTTTTATTTATTTAATTTATGTAAATAAATATATATATATATATATATTCATTTATATATATATATAGATAGTATTTTTTTGCCTTTAAAAAGTGTGAGAAAGAGAAAGAAAGAGAAAGTCCTTTCAGATTTTATTCGAGTATAAAAATTTTTACGCTAATGTTGCTCATACACAGTTTCTGTTAATGTGTGCGCATATGTTTACGAGTAGCTACGTATATAAGTTGCTTTAGTCTCTACTGTTTTGAATATAGTTAGTTTTTGCAATAAAATTTTTCAACAAATTTTAAGGATACTCCAATAAAATTATATTCAACTACCTTTTAAGTATGTTAACATTGTTGCATAGCGAGCAAATTAAACAATATCTACTTCATTCGCATTACAATGGAAAAAATTTACATAAATGTGATATAAGAAAAAAAGTAAAATAAATAAATATAGGGAGCGGTTTTTTATTGTCTATTAATTATCTTATTAGATAATCGTTCATTACAAATAACAACAAAGCGGGTCAGTAGAGAGGTTAGGATTATTTCAATAAACCTCTTACAAATATTCGTGATAAGTTTCCAAGGGGTATAGATATGTAGTACAACTCCCCCCTTCCTCCTCGTTTTCTTATTTTTCCCATGTAGCTTCTTAGACAGTCTTACCTCATCATATAATAATTGGTGCACTTTTCATTTTAAAATTTTCTCTACGTATTGCACTCTACTGTGTAAAGAAATCAACAATCATACAAGGTGTTGTCCATTTTAAGGCATTTCTTTTACGAACTCACTGACACTCTAGGAATTCGGAGCCGAAAGGACATTTGGTATTTTGAGCTTATTCACGAAGGAATAGCGTCATAAGAATGAAAACTCTATTGCGTCAGACAATAAATTGGTCGAGTTAAGATTAAGACTGGATATCTGGGCAAGATTCTCGGGAAGGTAGCAATTTTCAGTTCCTTACACTAATGTCTATCAAAGCCTACGTACTGCAAAACCAACTCATCATTCCTTTTGACATATTGCGGTTCAATTGTCTTAGTTCCGTTTGGTAGGTTCCTTGAATTGGATCTGGTCATAATACATTCACTATACACAGTTGAACCCCTCAAATGGGGACGGTCTTGTTTTTCTTGGCTTATTTGGGCCTATGGTCACTATTACCTGGCTCAGCAGCACCCTGCTTCGAATCAATTACGGAATATAATGCTTCAAGCTTGTGCATTTTTCCTCTGGCACAGATATCGACATATATTCAATAAAAAAAAAAAAACGCACTAGAAACTTAAGCCCAGCTATGTCGCTGTAATATGAAGATGCTTAAGTGACGCTCCGATGCGACTTGGGCTCACCTTTCTGGCAACGTATAATTTCATTGTTTAAGAAGGAGTTTTAGAAAAAAGAAAAGAACATGACAATTTTCTTATTCGGTCCCTTAGGTCTTGTCTCTGTTAGTTTTGCAAAAGAGTTCTAATAAAGCCTGCTTTTCACTCCTACTTGGCATCTTAAATCGATTCATCTGTAAACAAATGCTAATAATAAAAGACTAAAGAGTATGTTTCGTGTAATTAATTTCGTAGCTGGACACATTTCTACATGGACAATGCCCTATATACTGGTATTACTTGAAATTTACTTGTACCCACTATAACAATGACTGCGAGCAGGAGTTTTAGCAAAAAGAATTATGACATATTGGATCTTGTCGATAGCTTTTACTAGCCTACCCTTGGCGGCTGATGTCTGTTTTTGGTATCGTAAAAGTGGCGGGTATGGTTTCGCTACGTGTGGTATTCGATGGAACGCAAAATTATGAATTATTTTCAGGATTTCGTTGAATTTAGCAGAATGCTTGCTTATTACATTTAATTAGAAATTTTTAAAAATTCTTTCATTTTTCATATTAATTTTTTAAGTCAAGTCCTCGGTAAAAGAAGTCATTTGGTTTACACACAGTAACTCCTATGAGCCAAGCATTGTAGTGAAACATGCCTATTGCGAATTATATATATACGTATACAAATACAGCATTGGGCTGCTTGTGTATATACATATGGAAATGTATCGAGAGAGCACAAGTGAAATTACTAACCTTACAATCATAATGAATAATAGACTGGTTTTAATGGATTGTAGATAATGGTTAATGGCATCTTTATTATTAACTAATAATGCTTAGTGAATTTAGAACGCAGCTACCGATATCATTTACGATGCACGAGTCACTTTCTGTAATGGCCTCATAAAATATATGTGCGTAATATACGGTTTAATTTTATAGGAAATTTAATAAAAGCCAGATACACAGACACAAAAAAAATTCATAAAATATGCCTTAAATTCGCTTATTTCGTTAGTTCGTGTGATGTGCACGTAAAGAGCATTAGCAGTTTTGTGGTACCAATCAAAGATTTTTCAGTGAAGACTTCAAAAAAATAAAAAAAATTAGTTACGCATTCTTGCTGTAACTTTTCAAAGTAATTAAGAGTGAATTTAAGAGAATTTCAGACACCGTTTGCAATGCAGAAAATATCGACAAAGTAATAACGTGGATGTGCTTTTTTTTTCTTAAAAGAATAGAACTTTGATAGATGTAGAACGGCCTGCTGGGTCCTTATCGAAATAGACGCTTAGATAGATGCTTCCTCGAAATCTTAGGTTACAATCGGAGCGAATTTATTTCAGAAGAGAATCTTTTTTTTACCTCTGATTTTTCCAATTTTTCTTTATAAGAGAAATATAACTTGGACTTAACCTAACTAGGCGGTGTGATATGGATCTAAAAAAATTCTACTTCTAATTGCCATACATTTGTGAATCGATCGGTTTCTACATTCATCTGTTCTCGAATCTGTCATAGTTGCTAAAATGGGAAAATGAAAGCCATACACCCGTAAAATATGCTATCTGTGGGCAAGTGTACATCAATTCATGAAGATTATTATCAACAACTTAAGAGTCGATGCCACCTAAACCTAAAAGTCGAACCACCTAAGGATTTCCAGTAAAATTCAGATACGTTATACGCACTTTATAGATACGGTTTGATTTGAACACAATTATGTTCAATTGCTCAATGGTTTAGGAATACATATGTGCATATGTACTGATAAATATATAGATGTATATTTATGCATTCCTCACTAAAGCTCGTACGGAAGCTCCAATTTCACTATACTACAATTTTGACAAACATTATATTAGAAGAATGTCTTTTTGACTGTTACTCTATGGTACGTATACATTTATATATGGAATGTATATATGTATATAGACATACACATTTATCATATGAAATATTTTCCATGTATTTATTGTGTGTATTTATGGTGTTATTATGTATTGAAGATATTGTTGTAAGCCGATCAAAAATATTCGTTCACAATTTTGCTATGCTTCAACTCAATGGCTGCTCAAGTATAAAAATATTTTAAAATATTAAATTTTTTCCAAGTCGGTCTTTGCGGTCGGAGGGATGGATGGATGCCTTTATGCAATTCAAACAAGATTTCATGTTTGGAAAATTTCTTTACATTTTTTTTTTTTTTTGTACTATTTTCATGTTTTTTAATTCAATGAATGGACGAACGAACTGATACTTCAGTAGCGTTTAAAATGTAATGCCTTTGTAAATGTTTTAGAAGAAAAAATCTTTTTTTATTAACTTAATAGAAGCTTCGAAATTTTTAGAACGTGGAGGAGAAAGTCCGTTACCTAAAATGACGGACTTTTACTCAAAGCACTCCGAAAAGACAGCCGGCCGAGAAGTCACAGCCTGTCTTACCAAGTGATTTTAAACTTGTCTAACACACTTGCAGATGCTTTCAGATAGTGTTTAATGTTTATATGAAAGCGTTACAAAAACAAAGAAAAACTCATTAGTGTAGCTTCACAGAGACAACATTATCACAGTGCTTGATTGCATAGCATAAGCCAATCAATATGGCGACGTCCTCCGCTGCAACTTCTCTAACAGTGATTCGACGATTCTCTATAACAATTTCCTTCACTGCTTCAAAATTTTCATCGATTGTTGACGTGATGGGCCGTTCAGGGCGGACATTGTCATGAACACCTTCTCGGCCTTCTGTGAAGAGCTTTAATCACTCATAAACAGAGTAGGCATCTACTCAAAGTGGACTCCACATTTGTAGTGAATTGACTTTCTTTTTGAATACATCTCATATGTTATGTAGTTTCCGATAAAAGAATGAAAGAGTAGAAGTTAGGACATTCTCGATTCGAATATTACATATATCTTATATAAAATTGTAGTTTATTTCGTTGTTATCATTATTACTATCGTAGATTATATTACATATTAAATTATATATTATATCACGTATTACATATATAATAGGTGCTTGCATGTATTCTAATCATCATCGATGTCTATTGATGAAAATGATAAAGTAATGCGAAATGTCGAAGTCCGCAACGGTTAAATTCGCGCTTTCTCTACATAAACTAATAGGTTTCCATTTCGTATTATTGAGCTATTTAGCATTTACAGACGCTATTCATGGAGCGGTCAAAATTGGAGTTTTGACATTCATTCACTTTTGTTGTTTGATTTAAAGAAATCTGCTGCTGTAGCCCAAACACTTTTCCAAGCTTATGATGATGTTGCTCGATTGTATCCCAATTGTTGGTTTTGGTGTCAACAGTTGAAAAGTTGTGATTTTGATGTCAATGATGAAGAAAGGCCTGGAAGACCAAAAATGTTCGAAAACAATGATTTACAAGACTTACTAGACGAAAACCCAACTTAAACTCTCAAAGAACCTTCCAATAGTTTAGCAGTTGAAGAATAAGCTGTTTGTAAGCGTTTGCTTGCGCTTGGAAAGATCGAGGAGGAGGGAGAATGCCCACCATGCGAATTGACTGAAATTGTTGTTTCGAACCGTTTCAACATCGCGGTTTTCTGTGGCATATTGAGACTGGCGCTAAAAAGTGGATCTACTTCGACAATCCCAAGCGCAAGATATGGTTTAGTCCAGGAGGGTCACCGAAGTGGAATATTCGTGGGCATAACGTTTTGCTATGCAAATGAAACTCTTGCTGTTGATATCTATCGATGTCAATTAAATAAATTGAAGAATGTATTGTTGCAACAAAGACCAGCCATAGCCACATGCAAAGGCATCCTCTTGCATGGCAATGCCCGATCATACGTTTCAAGAGTTGTCAAGGATACACTGTTGCATCTCGAATGCGACGTTTTTCCGCACCCGGCCCTCGTGCCTCCCAATTACCATTTGTATGACATCGACGGAGCATGGCTTGGCTGGCATGCGGTTTCGAAGTGCTGAAGAAGCGCAAAAATGGGTCGATAATTGGGTCGCTGCCAAACCATTAGCTTTCCTTCAACACGGTATCGCCATGTTGCCAGAAAGATGTGAAAAAACTTATGGAAAATAATGGAAAATATTTTATATCAAATTTTGCACAATCATATGACTTTTTCAAGTGAAAAAGTGATCAAGATACATGCAAGCATCTAATATGGTAAATAATACACATTACGTCATAGCTATGGCATAATATCAATATATAATATTATATATGATATACAAAGTATAAGTATATAATAATGAAGCAAAGTAAAACGACGGAATAATAAATAAAGTGAAACAAAACATTTTGTTATTGTATTTGTATACTATATACAAATTGCTTATATGTTGTAGTAAATTTTTGAAAAACTGTTTCTATTAAATGTGTATTTTCATAAATCCGCTTATGTGGTAAGTTTTAAATGATTTTTTCTCGTTCGGTCATTAATGAGTTCTCATCAAAATTGCATTAAAATATGTTGCGTAACGCGAATGTAAACAAAATAGCAAAAATCCAATTAACTTAACCTCATAAGTTTGCCATAAACCATTTAAATATCGTTATCAATCGTTTACGATCCCCTTCTCTTACCACTTTTACATCATTTTGGTGGATTTTGAAACTTCATTTAAAATTTTGGTATTTTGCCCTCAATACCGTAACGTCAATAACTGCAAATTCCAAACAAAAATATACAATTTTTGTTTTTTTTTGTTTTTGTGTTTTTTCATTACAGACTTTATTTTATATATTAAGCCCAGCTTAAAATAAAGTTCATTCTTCTCTTCTCTTTTCGTTTTTTTTTTTTTTTTTTTTTTTTTGTTTCCACCCTAAATACCGTTAATGCGCAACAATAACAAATATTGGCTGAGTAGACAAGTATGTAAACATGTAAGCACATGGTCGACCGCATACGATAAATAAAAATTGTAGCCATAATAGTCGAGTCGAGCTGCTGGCACACACGTTGTCATATAAAACTCATATGAGTTGTTTACAAATTTAGTCATTTAAGGATTCTCGGTTTCCGCTTTTTACAACCAAACACTTGCATGCATACGAAGCATAGGGCAATCGTGCGTAAAACAACCAACGGATTGTATGCTGCTTAACTAATAATGCGTAGCACACATAATTGTGTCCTAATGCTTTTTGTGTTATTATTATGTACACCGTTGTAGCTGTCAGGCTTCACATATAGCTTGCAATTTAGAGAAGCCTAAGATATTGTGTGTCTGGCTTTGGGTGAAACTTGTAATACCCGTCGCTTATGTTGTCTCATTTTATCGTATGCAGTGACATGATGATGAAAGTAAGCCAATACGAATCATTTCTCTTCGAAACTCTATTGTGAACGTTGTCAACCATTTTTTTTTTTTTAAATATTTTATTTTTATTAAGTCTCTTATTATTTAAGTCTCGATACACGATTGAAAATGTAATTAAAGTCTTTTACGATTATTTTCTTTGAAATTCATTTTCTTCAAACTTAGTTTGCATATAACCAACCATGTAGTCAGAGAAATAAATTCTAAGTCCAAAGCAAGTACTGATATCTAAGGCTGCCGGCCTCGCCGAAAAGTCTACCGCGCTTGAGATTTGAACCCACGATAAGCGAGTTGTTAGTCGAGATCCTTTGCCAATCAGGCCGAGTGGCCAAGCCCAGATTTTGACCAAGGTCATATACATATATATATACATGTTCTCAAATTTCAATTTAAAATGAATTCGGGATTGGGATTGAGTTTAAATTGAACCAGAGCTGAGATTTGAACTTGAATTCAACTTGAATTGAAATCGAACTTTAATTGCATTGTATCCGTTTGTATATAGGTTTGTATATAACATCTTTTTAGAATGCTTATCAAGGCCCGGTGGAAGCAAAGTCTATTTGTCTTATTTCCACTGGGAATTATTTTTACAACTTTACAACGTCGGCAAGGCTCATTAGAAGGATTTTTGAAGATAATATTTGCTTTAGATCATCGATCCCTGAACTATAGGTTTCTGATATCGATTTCACTTGAGATATCTTCTCACCCCTTATTAAACTTCACTTCTTAGTTAAATGTGAAATTTCTCAAATATATGCATAAATAGGAGTGAACTGAGTAATAAGTACCAATATGTCGAGAACTTGGATTTTCCAAAGATAAGCTGCTTATATTTGAGGGGAAAGGCCCAACTAAATCAATTCAGAGAAACGTTGCAAACGTCTCAAACTGATCCAAAAGTATATATATGATTACCATAAACCTACCTAATCACTCACAGTAACTCAAAAGCTTCGATATGATTATAAGGATTCATATTTGGGGACGTTACAAATGGAATGATAAAATGAACTCCCTACTTTAGACACCGTTGAATAGGTGTAAAAATGCAAAATAATTTGAATGTTTTAGCTGTTGATTGTTAAGTAAAATGGGACTGGCTTTCGCACATTTGCACATCAGCATGTATGGAATATAAATACATTGTATATTTTGGATGCATATGAATTTTTTAACATTTGCCTGTGTATATATATTCATACATTATGTTGAAACGCACATATGCACAAACATTCTTAATCCGTGTATTTGTCCAACATTCCGGGTAAGCTCACTGAAAGCAATTCATTACATACCATGCAATGAGTTTATAAATTTTGTAATGCTTTTCAGCCATATGTACGTACGTATTATGAAATGAACATACGCGCATACCCCGAACAAATGTCAACATGAAGCACGCGTTCTTGCATATGGATATTTTGTTTAGTTTTTCATTGTAAAATGTAATAAATTTTTACCCAACAAATGCGTTTATAAATGTAAGCTGGATGCAAGGGTGTGAGCGTGGCGCGGTTGTTATATTCTCATGTTTTAACATGTAGTGATATTTTATTTTTTTAATTTTTTTATTTATTTTTTTTTATTTGCAAGTAACGTTTCCCATAAGAGTGATGATTTTTATCGTTGACAGAGGACGTAAACAATTTATTAAAAAAAAAAGAAAAAAAACTATGTTGCTACGTCAAAAATTTGATAACCACCCTACTGAAGGAAAGAGGTCTATTACATATATCATTGCTTTAAGAGTCGAATATGCATTGGCGCCACAATGTTAATTAATCTCGTGATTGTAACTTGATTTAGTTGCTTTCGTCGTCTCGTCTTTTCTTCTGTCTTTTTGTGTTGCATTTTTACAACGCATAGGATCGTGAAACTTTATAAAGAAAATTTCGTACTCAATGTATATTCCACGATGCCAAGTTTAAAAATAGGAACGGAATGGAAGAACTAACACTAAGAAATGAAATGAAGGAAAGAAAGATTGCCTGTAATTTGAAACTTGAATATTAGACATGTTTTAAAAGAAGGTGTAATTTAAACGACCCAAACATGCTTTTGCTGTAACTTACCAAGAAACCTAATAATTTTTATATGCCTACGGTTGTCCAAAATTCGCACGTAAGCCAACAGTGTTAACATAAAAAATATTGTGCATATATTTTAGCTGTAACAAGCAACAAACTTCTTTCCCCTTTTGAAAAGTTTTTTTTTTTTTTTTCTTTCTTCACATTATTATATAACAATAGCTAGCTACTTTGCACTCCATGCCTGACTGTTACAAATTTTCATTCATTTAATTTTATTATATAAATATATGAATTTATTATATCCATGCGATTGCAATATGTACGCAATATTTCGCTTTATATATATATATATGTACACACATTTATATGCCAGCACATATGTTTACGTTCATAACTACGTATGCATTTCATTAGTTTTATTTGCAACATTATTTTTTTTTTTATTTTTTTTTTACATATTTATAATTTCGTTACTGTTGTTACAATTGCTTTTCAAGTTTTATGGTTAAAAGTTTTTGCTCCTCTGAAAGGTAACAGATTCCAATAAATCATTTATACAACCAGTGAATATTGATTTGAAATATATTTAAAAAAAATTATTTCTTGACATATATGAGGCGGCTCTCTGACCGTAAAGCACTGAAATGCTTTCACTAATTAACTAATAAATGCGTAAGTGATTCTGTTTAAAATCAACTTTTTGGTGCGAAACAATTATAATGATAGGATTCATTATTGTGGTGTATTCTGTTCAGATAGTGTATACTGCCGTTAATCAAGTAAGATCATCAATAAGATCAGGAAAGACGATTCCTGTAGTATAATTTTCCCTGTATTGTCATTAGGCACCACGAAGGATAATAGAGTGGAAGGGTAGCAAACAACAAACGAAGAAACTTAGAGACTAGACTCATAACGGTCGAAAGCCATCTGGCCTTGCTTATTGGTAACATGACCTTTTATCCTTTTCTCCTTTTATTTTGTTTTATCCCTTTTCCATTGCAATAATAGTCAATTGCTTTAAAATATCAAAATTTCTACACGAACCTGGAAAAATCATCTGTTTTTTCATAAACATTTGCTTGCCATGTTTGGTTATATGTGAAGTAAGAGGTACGAGAACAACTTCATACTTTTCGATACAGCGTTTTAGAATCACGTAACTTTCGTAATTGCTAACCTTATCAAACCGCGCTGTAGAACTTTTAAGAGGTAATAGGTAACTGAAAGTATTTCTATTTTGCAGAAAACACTCCAAAGGTGATAGAATCTTAAAAGGCCATTAATGTAGCTATATCTATATATACATACATGTACAAAATGAGTTTGTATAGTATATGTGCCATTGTATACGATCGAAAGCATTCACGAAACCATCAAGTGAAACATATACCGAACCATTTTCAATATTGTTCGCCATTAGGTCAATATATGTCGACGTATCAAATTTCATTAAAATACGATTTGTAGATTGTACAGAAGGCGGACGGACAGAAAAGATCGATTTAAAAAGTGATTCCAAATCGAACGGTGTAATAAAACCGGAGTCTGTCTTACGTTTCTCTTAGTATGCCCTTATACTACAAGTGATATCGGGTAAAAAGAGAAATAAATACCTAACCAGTTAATTGTGTCGACCTCTTTAGCATACTCGTCAAAGTCAGAGTGTGTGTTATATGACATTAAGTTGTAATGAAAACACTTGATGAAATTAGAAAAACATTTTCTAAAATATATTTTCATAATGATAAATTTTATTAGGGAATCCAACAAAGACGGATGGACGGATCATGAGATATATTCGTCAGACACAGTTAACTGGTTAATGTGTGTTTCGACTGCTACCTTTGAATATCATTTATATATAACTGCTTTAGAAAATTTTCCAAATAAAAAAAAAAAAGAATGCGTCGGTTAACGATAACAGTTCCAAATCAATTTCCGTGCTTTACTCGACAACCAAACTTACTGCATAAACGGTTATACAAAAAAAGCTGAATTGAGCCAAAGCCCTGTTTTGCTACGTTTTGATAGCTGACGCTTACGATTTTTAAAATCTTAACAAGCAAACAGAATAACGGAAATGATTAGAGAAAATGAAAATTTCGTTTTTATAAAAGTACGAACTTTACAACGCCTAGCAAAAATAATGTGCCCTTTGAGTAGATGGTAGTAGATGGTAGAGCTGGCACAATATAGCTGTGGAAGGCGGCAAAAAACTTTTTGAACTGAAAGAAGACATACACAATATAGGAATGGAGAGCGGAAAAATGTCTACGAAAACACTTTTTGATATGAAAGAATATAGCGCTTGAAATAAAAATGTAAATCTCAAATAGATTTCCACAAAAGTTTTATTTTTAATATTAAAATTAATTGCAATTAGGTCTCATTAAAAACTTTTATGCGTCAAACATAAATATAAGAAGCAAAAATAGCATTATAGTCGAACACGAACGACTTTTAAATACCTTATACCGCTATGCATAATTCAACTGTTCACGACAAAATACAAAACATTTGCATACAAAGGCAAACTTTTCATATTTACATGTGAACGAGCCCAAAACGTAATCTAACGTGGCCTACATTTCGGAAATTTAATTTTCTCGCTTAGCTCTCAAGAAAGGAACTCGGTTAGTTTTCAAGAAAGGAACTTTATGTTGGCTAAGGTACTGCAGATAGTTGGCTAAGGTACAGCAGATAGACCTACTTGGTCCAAAATTACAACAGTTAATTTTCATCTCAAACTACTGTTATCTACCATATTATCGTTCATTATGAAATATTAAAAAAAAGGGCGTTTTGTTGTATATTAAGTCGTATTAAAAATTCTCCGCGGTTTTTTGCACGGAGTAGTGTTGACGCCTACATTTATCGGGCGACACTCACCTGACTGTATCAAACGAACATGTGCTTAAAAGGTGACATTTCAGTTTACACTTTTTGTGAAGATGGTTGTAGTAGTACTTTGCTCGTGTCAAAAGTTATACTGATTTGAAAATGAGTGAAATATCTAAAGGAGGTAAAAAGACTGAATCCAAAAAAAATTTTCAGTGTACGATGAGAATGCTGAATGAAGTGAACGAGGGATCCAGCAGTGGTCTGCTCGATTCCGTTCCAGAACTTTCGATGTCAAAGATACAGCACTGAAAAAATCGATAAAATTTTGCAACTGGTGAAGCACGCAAAGCTGTCAGGGAATAATGGAGACACTAAACAAACTTCCATCACTCGACAGTTTGGAATCCTTTAAAAAGAGCAGGCTACAGACGGATGCTCAAAACTGTGGAAGAAACCGCGGTGACTTTTTAATATGACCTAATAAAAGATTACCTTCCGTAGAAACGGTCATGCAGGGTGTAAAAAATCTCACAACAATTGGCCTATGCGTTCCAAATTTATCATAGCTATTTCCTATGCCACTATACGATTCAATTGTATCGTAGCAGTTTACCAAACGACAATATTATTACTCAGCCATTTTTCGCCAGAGTCTTCTCATACAACGACTTTGTCAAAAAAAAAAAAAAAAATGCTTGCATTATATAACGAGTAGTCGTAAAAATGGTGCAATGCAATCAATATTCACCTTTGAGCCGAAACAGTTCAGCGCATGTTAAATGTCCTCAAAATATCACAAAAATTGTGACCTATAACTTGAAGACAACAATACCTAGACAAAAATCAAAAAGACGGAGAGTCAAATCGGCAGATTTCCACCGATCCAAATGATAATTCTGACTCAATCGATATAATAAATGGGGAGGTCTATGCATAAATCGATCGAAATAATAATTGGGACTCAATGGGTATAATAAATAAGGAAGTCTATGTTTGAATCGATCGAAATGGTAATTCTGACCCAATAGGTATAATAAGTAGGGAAGTCTATGTTAAATTCTTCTTGGTGCTACATACAAACATCCGTGCAAGCTTACCGAATACACTCTGTATCTCAAAATAGTGTACGATATAAAAGCAGAATTGATGGCTTTTATTGGTCCGGTATAACTAAATGCATTCTACTCTTTCTGTGATTATTCCCAGTCTATCATCTCACAGATTAGCATTTTTAATATTCTCGTTGTTATTTAATGCTTTCGCGAGAAAAATTATTACTACATTTAACAAAGAGAAGAACGCAACCAAACCCTTATATATATATATATATATATATGTTATTACTTAAGCCAAAATTCAACTTAATAATTTTATGTCACGTAAAGTAAACGTTGAAGGGAGAAAAATAAACTAAGGAGGAAACAAAAAAAAAAAAAAAAAATAATAGTAAAATAAACTAAAGCGAAATTTGAAGAAGGGAGAAACCACACAACTCCATTTTTATTTTAGTGCAAAATTAAATACCATATTTTATGGTTTAGAAAAGCTACAGATTGAAAGAGAGAACAGAATCATCTGAACGCGTTGTTTGCACTAAGGACGCAAGGGAAATAACTTCCTTTCCTATGCGAAACGAAAAACTGCACTTTGCGCTATTTACAACAACTCCAAGTTTACAGAGTATTAAACTTTATTCCACATAAATAACTAACAAAAAAAAAAATAAATAAATAAAAAAAAAACTTTAACTAAATTTTCATAGTCGACCAAGATGCTATACAAAGCAGCAAAGAGAAATTCAGCGCAAAAAGGGTGCAAAATGAAAACTCCAAAAAACCGAGACTTTATTTATTGAATAAATCCGCTTCTGACAAATTTCCTCCCAAAAACAAATAAACTGGCAATAAAAAAATTAACAAACTACAGTGAAATAAATGCATGAGTGGAAAACAGAAAGTTTATTTAGTTTGTTACGCTACACCAGGCAAAACATTCATATTCAGAAATCAAGATGCAATCTGTGGACTCTTGCAAGCAATTTGTAGAAACACTGCACACACATAATAATAAATTGGAAATATTTCTTGATTCATTATGTTCCCATTTGTTCTTTTATTATTATTTTTAAATTTTAATGTGAAATACTTAGACTACCCAGAGAGAGAGAGAGAGAGAGTGAGCTCTTGCATAAGTGAGAACGAAATTTTCCGAAATTTATTTTTGCATTAGTTTTCGCAAAGTTTCTCAGAATTATTCACGCGCAATGTACAAAAGAATTTATATATATACATATTGTAAGGTAAAATGATCTTAGTGATTTTATGTTTTTATTCAAGATATTTTGTGATTACGTTCGCATCACTCGATTGTGATTTTTAGATTAACGTAGGTTTTAGTTACTATTTTTAGGAGATCCCTTGTAGAAATTATTCTTTACAGGAACTTATATATACGAGACAATGGCTCTTCCGGTCTTCCGGTCCGTTTGAACATTACGATTCAACTCTCTTGACTCCACTGAATTTGATTTTCAGAGATATACTGATTATATATTTTTAGGTTAACATATGGTTTGTTTAAAATTTTTAGGAGATCCCTTGCAGAAACTATTTTGGCAGGAACTTATATAAACGAGACAATGACTCTTTTGGTTTTCTGATCCGTTTGAATATTACGATTCAACTCTCTTCACTCCACTGACTTTGATTTTCACAGATATACTGATTATATATTTTTAGGTTAACATATGGTTTGTTTAAAATTTTTAGGAGATCCCTTGCAGAAACTATTTTGGCAGGAACTTATATAAACGAGACAATGACTCTTTTGGTTTTCTGATCCGTTTGAATATTACGATTCAACTCTCTTGACTCGACTGACTTTGATTTTCACAGATATACTGATTATATATTTTTAGGTTAACGTAGTTTTGTGTACAATTTTTAGGAGATCCCTTGTAGAAATTATTCTTCACAGGAACTTATATATACGAGACAATGACTCTTTTGGTTTCCTGACCCGTTGGAATATTACTATTCAACTCTCTTGACTCGACTGACTTTGATTTTCACAGATATACTGATTATATATTTTTAGGTGAACGTAGGTTTTATTTACAATTTTTAGGAGATCCCTTGCAGAAATTATTTACAGGAACTTATATATGCAGGACAATGACTTCTCTGGTCTTACGGTCCGTTTGAATATTACGATTCAACTCTCTTCACTCGACTGACTTTGATTTTCACAAATATTCCTATTATATATCCTTTTACAAGCAAGTCATCAGCAATGCTTCCCTTTTCTTGGAATTTGGTTTCTTAGAAAATCGACTATCTATCATACAAACTCAAATGAAATAAAATGTGGGATTTTCGTAACAATATATTATTTACTCCTAGATATCATATTTTATTACTTATCTTCGGCCGTTCGCCGTAAATTTCATAAAACGCGCCCTTACTTCTTTCAGAAGGAATACATTTCTCAATTTAATTTTCAATTCAAAGCATTGAAGATATGGTTGCCTACATTTCTAGCTATTCTGTTTAATTTAATATACATTTGTTTATGTAGAGTGCCGTGGCACATAGCAAAATCGTAGTAACGTACGACAACAATTAAAATAAAAATGTAAATAGAAAAACCACACAAAACGCTTGTAAACTAAATTTTTCATCCGCAGTTACAAATACGCTCATAAACTTATATACGTATATACGGTGAAACTTACTCACTTAAATAAAATGCAAACTAATGATTAGAGAAATAAGCTGAAGCTTAGAAAAGTGTGCAGAATTTATAGTCACGTAGACCCTAGTTGATGAGTATACGCACTTCATATTGCATTTGCTAAACTTAAATAAGCTGGTCATTAAAAGACTTTCCGCAGATATACTTTTCGAGAAGTTGATCTTTCAAAGCGTCCTTTGAAATATGAATTCGTGGTGCTTGTTTTACAGCGGAAATTACGAAATTTGAAAGTTAATTAGACCGATTTCCTGCAATGATATATTTGGCAACGTGTCGCGAAAGTCCACATGCATTGTAGAGTGACATATTTGCAGATACGCCAGCGTTAGTGTTTTTGTTTTTTTTTTTTTTTTTTATATGGAAACGGAAAACTTACTGAAAGAGAATCATAAAACATATTTTATTGGAATTATTGTCCTTTAATAACACATTTTCTTACCTTTCTGTCGAAATATGGATTCCTGGTCTCTTGAGTTTACGCATACAAGCATATCGTCGCAGGAATGAAAATTAGACGGACAATAAGCCATCGATTGAAACAGAGATTAATTAAAAGTAGTGGTTAATAAATAGAACATTCTAGTCCAGTTCTTCTAAACATTTTCAGTAAAATAAAAAATCAATTTATAATTATTTTAAACCCTCTGCAATCCATTTCTTTTAAATGGTCATAGGATTCGCATTATTTGGAAATTTCTTTAGCGACACTCTCTTTGGGTTGCGGTAGTTCACAACATCCTCCTACCCATCGGATTTGCATAAATCTCTGGGTTGCTCGATATATTTGTCCTCAACGTCAATCTTAATGGCTTGCTTGATCCGAATAATGATATTCAACTTTCGAAAGTTGTATCGTTTCGATTTCTAACCACCCATTACACCCAGTAGCATTTTTCTTTCAATTAAGCAAGAAAAGTAACGTTTTCTAGCGTTGTAGTCGACGTAATGAAGAAACGTAAAAATTGTATTTTATAAACTTTAGCAAGATAAGGCTTGAAGCTGCAAATGTTTTACATGGAGAAGTCGTAGTTCGCAGCAAATGCAGTAACCATTTGTTAGAACGGCTCTAGCGTCGCACTTGTTCAATGTGGTCAGCCAACTTTATTTTCTATATCTTCCTGATCCTTCCTGGTAGCTTATGACGAACACACTCAATTCTTTCCGTAGGCTCTCTGTGAATATGACACATTTGGTTATTGTACCACCTATCTTGTTTGACAGAATTGCTATTGAATCATGATTTTCTTGCTCTCTCTCCTCAATGACCAATCATTTAGGGGATGCCCCCTATATGTGTATAAACACGCTGAGGGTTAGCGAGAAAGCAGGGGTGAAAGTGGATTGCAACCTGGGCGGTGTATGCCCGATTTGCACGTGTTACCAATGGAGCATTCGTTGCAGCTAGGATAGGCTGTAATCGTAGTATGGTCTGCCATGCTGGAAAATGAACCTGAATATGCCGACATGATAGTTATCTTTCTTTTCTGCTAAGCTATTCGGAAAGCTATTTTGGGAATATAACGGAAATTTGAGCGTAGACTTCTTCAGACTTCTTCTTTATTTCATTTTGGTAGCTTCTTGCAAAGCTGTACGTTTCTGTTTTGTTGCATATTTATCTTATTTATCTAACAGAGAATTGCGTAGAAATAAGAAGGCGCGCAGTAGCATATGAAGAAGAGAAGAGCACGTAGACAAAAATCCATCGCTTCTTCTTTGGAATATTTCAAAATTTGATCTCTAAAAGAATAGATCACAAAATTTAATGCGCACTCCTTATAGTATTAAATACATATCAACCAAAGTTGTTCTGCATCACTGAGGAGGAATTTATGATGAAAATTTCCGTCTGTCCTTATACCATTGAAAGCCAAAGCACTTAAATTCACGTTTGAATGTTGCTTGTTAAGCTTCAGCTCGTTATTCAATACACAAAGCTGCAAACTGCTGCCGGAAATACATACAATATATCTTTGCGTGATTACAAAGATGCTCAGTTTCTAAGAAGGGCTCGCAACACATAAATTTGTAATATCGATAGCGATTTTTTCGTTTGTCGAGCGATTGTAGGTATGGAGATTAATTATAAAGCGGGAGAACTGTTTTGTCCGAAAAAAGGGTTCTCATAAAAAGTTACATATTTCCGTAATTAAATGTTAGACAGAAACAAAAAAGGCAAAAGTCCATGAGTTAATCTTAAAAGAATCAAATGATAAAATTAATCTATTCGTCAGTTCGATGAAAACTCTCTAAAGCTTTCAGCTTCAGAAGGTGCAAGAAATGCAAAGGATACCAAAGGATATCTCGAGTTTCAATATCATGTGTATTTGTAATTTGGACCCAATTTGAAGGCTCGTAAGTTTTTTCCATTACTTTTATCATATAATAAAGAAAACTCGAAATATCTAAGTTTGCGTTGACATTACGTAAGTCTGTAATGGATTAAAGAAAATCGGCCTTCAACGATTATTGTTTTTCCA
Organism: Glossina morsitans morsitans; assembly: GCA_001077435.1. NCBI lineage: Eukaryota > Metazoa > Arthropoda > Insecta > Diptera > Glossinidae > Glossina > Glossina morsitans. The sequence goes on from CCAG010002476.1 coordinate 19,603, forward strand.
ATTATTTGCTTTCATTTCATGCGGAATGTATAACACAACACTTGTCAGGCCACTTTGTACTCCTTTCAGTTCATTTCTTTTTATTAGTATTCGTGATTTGCTTCATCTAAATATTGATTGAAATTATTTGAAATATCTATATACATACATATAAAAACACTTCAATTAAAATACGTACGAATATGTTTGCTTTCTATATAAATGAACTTATCTTTTCTGTACATAACTATTGTTATGTTTATTTTTATATATGTATAGAGTTGTATTTCCCTTGAACTATGCGCGAATACTAAAAATTTCGTATGATTTCTTTCTTTTTTTTATTTTTCTCTTTTTTTTTTTTTTTGTTGACCAATTCAACACAAATATTTTATGAACGTGTGTATACGCGAGTGTCTGTCTATGGAAGTGAAGGTGGCGGTGTATATATGTGTGTAAGTGGCAATTTCCGAACTAGTTTCTATTTTCTATTTCTAAACTAAAGGGCAAATGGAGCGACGAGTAAAATGAATTTAAAAATAAAAATCAATATAAAGCTTAGTGCAAACACAATCATCGAGATTATGTTATGTTATTTTATTTCGTTAATATTGAATCTTACATAAAATAAAAAAAAAATATTTATAGCTACTTCCATCCTTTATAGTATTTTTCTTATTGTAGCGCAAGAATTTCTTAAAAAAAGAATTTTTCTTTTTTTTTTTTCAATTTAAAAATCCGTTTAAATTCGAAGATCTCTACTTTTCGAGATTTGTTGTGAAACGATTTATATATCGCATACAATAGCCCTTTAAATTCTTACTGATGAGGTAAAAAAATTGACTTGAAGAGACGAAGCAATGGCAATAAGTAAGCGATTGGGAAATCCTTGTGTTTTATCAAAGTTCAGATAGAAATTTAATCATGCAGAGATGTTAAGCGGTAATTCTTTCCTTTTTTTAACTATTCCTATCGCTTACGTACGAAATGATGATGACGAGAAAGAAGAAAGATACGTTAGAGAATGGCTGCAGCCAAGTGGAACTGTGTCCAGTGTTAATGTCGTCATCGATTGAGCACTACTTGCACTTAGCCACAATGCATTTAAATCGCACTGAGATTTGAGCCCACGAATACCGACTTGATAATTCCTGACACTGGTCTACTGAAATATGCAGTATGCAGGATAGCTAACCAATGTAATAAGAAGAAAAAATTGAAATTCTGGGAAAGCGTAGTGTGAAAGATGGTCTTATGTCCATCAAGGAAACAACTCCTTAATTGTTCTTACACAGCTCTTTTCAAGTTAGCGTATATGTATATAAATGCGATATATTTCGTTCGTTCAAAAAAAATTGATAGATATTTTTCAGTGATTTCAATATCATATTCAATCAAGCTAACCTGATTTTCATGTCATCTAGTCTCTAAATATGTACATATAACGATTTTCAAAGCAAAGTATTATGTGGGATAGGGTCGAGAAAGTGATTCGATCTGAGTCACTTTCAAAACGTTCGCCCTTGGGTCAAAAGACGGAAGCGTACCAAATTTCATAAAAACAACTCAAGAATTGCTGTAATTTGAACACAAATTTACGTGGACAGACGGACAGACAAGCTTAGATTAATTGGATTTATGATTTTGAATCGATCGGTATAATAAAAAGTGGGTCAATATTAAGTCTTTCTGCGTGTTACGTACGTCCGGACTAACTTAATATACCCTGTACCGCAGCTTTTGTAAGGTATAGAAAGTAATATACGACCGTTTTATTAAGAAACTTATTTAGAATGTATTTTCTTGAAAACTCCTATGGCGCATAACCATGAATTCAATATCTAAAAACCAAAGATAACTTGAAAGAAATCGAACAGATCGATAAATAAAGTGAATGCATTCCGCTAAGAACCACTCCATGAATTAAAAATCAATATAATATAATTTTTTTTTCACCAACTTTTTTATTGAAATTTTTCACAATTTGCTTAGTGAATATAGTGAAGCATTTCTTCATTGAAATTGCAGTCTACGAAGTTTGAAACTAAAGTCTACGGAAGCTACAATGTTCACTTTGGCACAAATATCTGAATATAAAGAACATTTTTAAAGTATTGTAGAAAATTTGTTTAGTTTCTTTGATATTAAGTTAGCTGAGCTTTGTCATGTTGTCATTAGAAGTGTTTCTTGATTAAAGTCGAATTGTTTTTCGATTCGGTTTTTTTATACATGACCAGAAATTGAACTCCAATGATAAGTTTTTGCTTTTTTTTGTTTTCTTGTAATTGGCAACGAATTCATTTTAAAGTTTTTTCAAATAATTTTACTTTAAATTGGGTCTGAATTATTTAACATTTAGCCTATACTTATATAAGCCAGATATCACTGTTTTTAATGCACTTTATGTGTTCACATATATGTATTTGTACATTTATATATATGAAATATATGTACACTATGTACAGAAGTACATAAATTTAATGCGTAAAAGTGTTATTTTTTCGAAATGAGCAATAAATGAAAACGAAGCTGCAATTAAGCGCATTAACAGAAGCTTGCCAAAATCCTGCCTAAGAGCAGTGTATTTTTTATTTACTTTTTTATTATACGCTTTACGCTTATCATCGAAGCAATAAATGCATGCAAAGTTTTTCATTTCATAGGTAACGCAGTGCAGTTATCACACACGAAGCCATGCTTCATGGGTTGCTTCGAATCACAAAAATCAGATACGATCTCTTGCCTTCTTGTTGGAATTGTGTAATGTTCTTATGAAGATACCAGTTATTATACAAACCATGTCTGTTGCACTATGAGAGCAAAGAAAAGCTCATTTCTGCTACTCCAAAATTGAAGCTAAAATATTCCAAAATGGCCAATGGAGTGGTCTTCTTTTTCTGATATCGGGAATTTTCAAGAATAAGTCGAGATTTCTTTTGCTTCTTTCTGTCTTTTTCTAGAATGCCGGCAAGTCTATATAAGTAGTTGAGGCAGAGACTCGTTGCTGTTGCGAAATGTCTTTCTTTCTCCTATCCCTCTCTCACTCTCTGCTTCTCCCTTTCTTTTTTCTCCTTTCTCGTTTATTTTTTTTAAGTTCATAGATTGCGTGGGGCTAGAGCTGATAACTTTTTCTTATTAGAAACTAAGCGTCAAGACTAATAACCCATTAACGGTTCCTAAGAAAAACAAAAGATTTCATTATAAGTCCAATTTTGGCAGAAGTGAGCCCACGAGTTATTATTTAAATTTAATTTAAGCTTTAGTTTCAATAGTCTTCTAGGACTAACATTAGCAAAGCTGCCTTCCGTAAATTTAAGACTTTGCAATCCGCTTTCCTATTGCCGGGCAACCACCACGGGCTGCAACACCAAAAAACTTTAAAAGTTCAGCGATGGCTAAACTGTGTAGCTAAGTTAAGGAAAAAATCCCTCCTACTCCAGTCTATAATATAAACGGGCTAAGACCTTATTAGACTACTTACTTAAGTGTAATTTTCTCCGTCTGCTACAATTATGCTTAAGGTAAGCACAAGCAACCATGATGCCACTAAAACAAAAGCATGTCACAATATACGGATATCTGGAGAATAAACGCATGAAGTTTCGAATTGGAATAACAGCCTAAGACATTATGAAATACATATGGGATACAAACGGAATGAATAATTAATGGGGGATTGAGAAACGAATGCAAACATTCTCATCTTTCCAGTTAGGTGTAATGATAGTAATGAGTATCAAAGCATGTCGACTCAAATTCTATAAATTTGTGTCTTTTGTTTTATCGAAAAAACTGTGATTCTCAACACCAGCACTTAAATTGTATACACAAACACACACACAAACACACACACACGTATTTATTTAACAAAAATGCATTAAATTTATGAAAAAATAAAGTTGCGTATACTTGATGGGTTTAAGAAATGAAAAAAAAAGAAAGCAAAAACAGAAGAAGAAGAAGAAGAAAATTACGCATATACTGGGTGATACTGCAATTCCGTTCGTAAAATAAAAAGAAAGAAAAAAAAAAAATTGCGAAAAAAAATATTTACACTTTAAAACAACAACAATAAGCAAAAAAAAAAAAAAAAACAAAAAAAAAAACGAAGGAAAATGAAGAACTCAGCGAAATGAAATGAAACTAAAGTAGAAATAAAATAGAAACACATACACACAATTATGGATGTAAGCATTATTGTTCCTATTCTAGCTAGCTAGGCATCATCCAGGGATCTCTTTAATGGGGAGTTTCTGGTTTTTGTTTCGTGTCTACGTACACAGTCATAAGCATCTTAGTATGTATGCAAAATGTATCTTCTCATCTGCTTTATGCAAACGGTATGAGTTTGACACATGCACACATAGACCAGTCACGTAAATTTATACACATATGTATGTGCATAAGTAAATATGTATGAATATAAACGCATATATAAACATAGATGCACATAACATATATAGAAATGTATGCATGAATGTAACTATAAGTTTAGTATGCTCTCGTGTAAATATTACAGAGCTAGGCATTAGGTGAGTGCAAAATTTTTTATAGTTTTTAAGCTCTTGTATATATATATATATATGTATGTATAGTGTGCTTACATGAGTTTATAGAAATGTAACTTTATTTTTATTTTTTTATTAGAATGAATATGTGTTAGAGAATGTGTGATTTAATGTAAGCATAAGTAAAATGAGAAATGAACAGCGACGGTAAACCGTATAGTTGTCACAAAATTCGCTTAGAAAATTTATAAGTATGTATTCTCGTGCTTTGTATGCATGTATGTGTCCGTGTATGAGTTATATGTATTATGTATCTTTGCATATATTTTTTTACATTTGCG
>CCAG010002477.1:0-36802 GCA_001077435.1 Glossina morsitans morsitans
ACATGTACCAGGCGGTGGCGACATTAAAGTAAGTTCGCTTTGACTTTTATCTCCACACAAAACCCTCTATTTATGTTATGTATCTTTATATTTCATTATGATTATTAATGTATTTTATTTTTATATATATATATATACGTATATATATATATATATATATATATATATATATGAGTATAACTTGCAGCATGTGTATGAAATCGAATCGTATATGAATATGCAGTTAAAGAAGCATGTTTTGAACTCAATTTCTAATGTGTTGAAGCATGTTCGTTCATTTGATTTCAAATTTTTCAAATTTTCTTTAAAATTATTATCGCATGCAATTAATTATATGAGACTTGAAGAAATTTTCAACAAGTAGTAGAAGTATGAATATTTTCAAATCATATTCGCTTTAATTCATTACATCATTTCATTTTTTTTGTTTCTGTTCGCTTCTTAGGGCTTATTTCATTCATGATCCATTGTCAGATCTAGCGACTTTAAAATATTGTTAATATTTATGATCTATTAAAGGCAACAAATCAAAATGGCTTCCATTAGAAAATGAAGTATGTTTCAGGAGAACTTATTGTTATAATTTACAATTCTTTATTTGTTCTTTAAGAGTTTCTTAAGCAGACGAGGATTTGCGTAACTTCTTCCCGTCGAAAAAGAGACACATTTTATTGTGTATGGTGCGAGTAAGTGCGGTACACCTAATTCTATTTTTACACGATAGATACGTTCCCAAAAAATACGTATAAAAAAAATCGTGTAAAAAGAGAATTTAGTGTATATTTAACCGCTCGCGTGAGGGGTATGTAAAAGAAGGCTTTAAATTCCCGTGTACGATAAAGTCCTTTACTTAGCTAAGAATAAAAGAAGAATACTTTGTATGAATTTACAGGCTGCCGGATAATATCGATCACACGCTCGCCTTTATTCAAAACTCTACCTCACTGGAGATTTGAATCTGTGACCATTCAGTTGTTAGTCGCGAATGTTTGCCAACTCGGCTACTGATGCGGATCACTCGGAATTTGTACGGCATTTGTCGTAGTTATTTTCTCTTTTTAAATTTAAAACTTATACTATATAAGAGTGAATAGAGAGAGAGAGAGTATGTGAGGTTTTTATACAAGGCGTGTTCAAAAGAAAAAGTTTCCATATCAAAGAGCGCACATCAGAAGTGGCACAACTGTGTTGTATCTAAGAGGGATTACTTTGAAGGGGACCAAAAATAGTTGTTTTTAGAATAAATAAATATTTTTGGAGAAAAATATAAGATCAGCCCTTTTTTGGGAACACAACTCGTATTACCAAGAAACAAAGTAAATAGAAAAAAGCGTCTCCATTGTTTTATCGAGTGCACGGCATAGAAATTTTAAGTACATTCTATAAATTTTACCGGCAGAGCTTACATTACTCTATAGAATATAAGTCATTCTAAGTGACGTTCGGAAATATGGAAGGAAAATAAAAAGATAGCCCGATTTCGTGTTGGACGATTGAAGGGATCGTAGCTTTTGATGTATACTTCCCTAAAAACTTGCCATAGTACAGTACGTTGCCTAAACTTGTTACAAAGAATGTTACTTTCCTTCCTTTTATACTGACAAACTTAAGGCATTTCACTGCCGAGTTGTTTTCACCCTAACCTCGTTATAATATTTTCGGTCGTTCGCTTAAAAAACATTAAAGTAACTCTAAGTAAGAATCAAAGATTGGTAGATTGATGATGAATTGTTTAAACAAAGGTTCACGTCACTGCAAACACATCAACGTGCAAAACACTGCCAACGTGCGGTGTATGTGCGAATGAATATTTCATTAAAGAATATGATAAGTAAAGGAACACAAAAGTTTGTCCAAAGTTGTTTCGCTCTTCATAGTTCCAATTGTTAGATTAGATAAACATATCATTAATATTTTCTCACACAGCATTTTTTAATTACCTGTAGACATACCATACATATCTTATGTATCTTATGTAACGCCTTCATGTCTTAAATATATTTTAGTAAGACATTTTTTACGTTTTTACATGCATTTGTGTGTGTGTGTGTGTGTGTGTGTGTGTGTGTGTGTGTGTGTACGTGTGTGCGTGTTTGTATTTGATTTTTGTTCATTTTTTCTCATTTCCATTACGCCTTACGATTGAAATGACAAAACAAAACAAAAACAAAACAAAACTTGCTCTTAAACAACAATTTTCAACAACTTTGTCAATTAATTGAAAATAATTTTTAATTACGTCACAAACCATTTTGTTAAAAAAAAAAATTTTAAGGAGCCAAACGAGCAAATTAAAAATGTAAGTAGCTAAAGAAAACTGAACACAACCTTTATAGCAAAAAAAAATTTTTCGTATTGTTTTCGATTATGCTTTTATGTAATTTTTGAATAACCACCTAAAGATCACAGTTCTTTTCATTTTGATCGATTGAGATTGCCTTTGGAATATCTTCAATATTCAGTAGAAAAGTTACACATCACTTAAAAAACATCGAGACATGCTCGGCTTGAATCGAACTTATATTATCCACCGCTTATTGTCTGTAAAAAAAAAAAAAAAAAAAAAAAAAAAATTGATTTTTTTGTAAGGAACGATTTCACCATAGAATGCAGTCAGCAATTCCGATAAAAATAGCCATAGTCTTATCTTGAGGTTAAGTAGTTTTTCATGACATTTCTGCTAATCCATGAAGAAAATCCATTCCGTACTTGAAGAACAAACAGTTCACCTTTCTTATTATATGCAAAACAAATGGGATTCAGAATCGATGTAATAGTTCCGCTAAACGAAAAACTAACTCTGTCTTCTACCATGAGAACTAACACACACATATAAGCGCAAATAATGCAGATGATCTTGTAAACCGGTTGGTGAATATTGAGAACCGCGGAAAGATGATGGTAGCAAAGGATGCACCAACTACCCAGTACAAGAAGTCAATTGTGGACAATAAAGCTCAGTGAGGGATACCACCACGACAACAGACCTTTACCCTCAGTACTTTTTCCCATTACTTTTTATTTAAAAAAAATTCAGATTAAATCCTATACGCATTCTTCGTAGCAAATGAAAGCAAATATTCATTGGGCATAAATTAGTGGTGGATATGAAATTTTCGTGCGATTGTATGTTCTTTTGATCTTCTCGTTTTAATTTTTCAATTTTTCTTTTTACTGTAAATTTGTCTCTTCGATTGAAAATGTGAATATTTTTTTTTGTTTGTTTTTTTTTTTTTCTTTTTTGATTTTTCCTAATTAATCATCTTGTACGAATAATTATGTGTAAAGTGAAAATTTTTAAAATGTACATACGTATGTGAAATTTTGCAGATTCAAACGCAGAAAATTGACATTAAAGCACAAAGTAAAGTTGGCTCTATGGATAATGTTAAGCACAAGCCCGGTGGTGGCGGCAGAAAAATATTTGACGATAAGGATTATTTGAAAAATGTGGAGCATGGAGTTTCTCTTGCTAGTCCTCCGTCACAGGTAACGCCGTCATTGCGTTCTCGTTTCCGTTGCCATTTCAAGCCATTTGCTTCATTTTCTTCACCTTCCATTTCAACGACAATAATACATTCTCATGTATTTTCTTTGTTGCAAAACAACTTTCATCTTCTTTTCCTTTCAGTTTCCATTTTTTTACGTTTTGTTTGCTTTTCATCGCTTATTTATTCATTTATTACCGAAAAGTTCGTTTATATCGAATTTTTCTTCAAAGTTCTCTTATAACGAAAGAGAGGCCATTGGTCCAGAGGGTGTGCCAAAATGTTTATATTTTATTGGTATACATTTTTAATTTCATCATTGGTAAAACGCCATATAGGGATTACGTGTCATCTCGTCCTGAATCTTGGGTCTCCATAAAAGTACTCTTTAAGAAGAATATTTTTAAAATATCTAGGTATGCATATGTATATGCGTTAAGCGTTAAGCGTATATAAGATGTTTAATTGTTTGCCATTTATCCCTAAATATGCTTATATACCTTTTAAGAGCTTGGCGGTTTGTTCCTGATTTCAAGACCCGCGTCCTTGTTAGAGCTACTCTTACTATTAATTTTAGAATATGAATTTAAATTTAAATCATAGGAAATTATCAAACTTACCGATCGATCGATCATTTTGGGTTCACCAAGCAACGTGCAAAATTGAAGTCAGCACTTTTTCTGCTTGCTTTTCCTTCCTGGCAACTATGTTGCATTTCAACTTATTATAACACAATCGTTAATATACATGCTTATACATATATGCATATATAGATTACATTCAAGATAATCTTCTTACTTCTCTTTATTAACCTCTTCAGGAATATTACCTTCCCTGGAAGTTTACTAATTTTGCTTTAAATTAATAACAATCAGTAAGAAAATTACATCCGACCGTGACCGAATCTTTTATAACCATCACCGTTATGCGAAAAAAGTACTACAACAAGGAACAAAATTATATTCGCTCATGGCCGAACCCTTTATACCCATCACCGTTGTCCTGAAAAAGGCGAAAAATTAAAACACCAAAATTTTCGTGATCTCTAATATGGAATAGGCGCAGCTGATTTTTTATATTTCAAAATAAAAGTTTCGGTTACATAGGCGTCCGGCTACTGGCACGTCCTCAGAAAAGTTTACGTCACTTTTACAATCCTTTGCAAATTTGCAGGCGATAGCTTTATTTTCGCTAACGGGAGAAGCTTTACCACAAACACACAGTTGGACAAACAGACAAATGGACAGATGGACATGCGGAAATGTTTAGTAGCATTCCAAATTTGAAACTGACCGAGAGTTTCTATACTTTATTGGGTTTTTGAAGCTTGTTTCTGGGCCTTATAAAGGTATTGAAAATGAAATTAAATTTTGATACTCTATAACATTACGTAGGCGAGTCCAATTTTTTCCATTTTTGTACAAGTGCTACAGCATCGCCTATAGAATATGCGTTCAAATGTTTGTAAATTTATCTGCTGTAGTTTATGAGTAGTAAGCAAAGAACTAATTTCTCATTCACTCTGAAAAAACAGAGGTGTTCCCAGGTTAACGTGATCTTGTAGGCCTGTCCGTAGACTAATTTAGGGGTTTTCAATATTCATTGTGAAGAAAGCCAATATGCCAAATTTGAAGTCAACAACTTCATCTTAGCGGACAGGAGAATACATACAACAGACATTACACGGACGGAAGGACGGATATGCTTAAATCTATTCAAAACTTCATGCTGATTAAGAATGTATATACTTTGCGAGGTCTCTACAGCTTCCCTCTGGGCATGGCAAACGTTTTGACAAAATGAATACAATCCTCGTCTTTCGGTGATGGATATAAAAATGAGTAAGAACTTATCAAAAAGACATTATGTGACCTACAACTAATTAGGTCGCAATTTTAAGAAAAGAAAAACAATGTCAATCCGGCTTTTCGGCTTTTCGGCTTTTCGGCTTTCATTAAATGTGTAAAAATAGGAGGCCCTTGTAAAAATGTGCGAACTTCAACTCTCACGCGAGTATCTGGGGGAAACTGCCTATTCTCACCCATTTGCCCAAGTAATGAATGCACGAAAAACTTTTGCCAGCGATCTTTGCTGGAAAATTGCAGTGAATATCGGACAATTTGCCCAAGTGCTGGCGAGAAACGATGATTCTTTTCGCCGAAATAAATAAAGTAAACTTAACAAGGAACTCATACAGAAATAATTCATATAAACTACTGCAGGTTTCAAGTAGTGCTTGTACAGGAACTGTTTTCTTCTAACTCGAATTCAGTTCTCTCAACTATTTTACGATTTTTCAGATAAGCAAATATTTGAATATTATCCGCACTTTGCCAGTACGAGTTAAGAAAGGTTAAAGTGCACCGTATTGTAGATACGCATTTTATCACCAAAAAAAGGATTATAATTTTTACGGTTAATTCAAAAAATGTAAAATATAGCAAACAAACGCATGAATATAATGAGAATTATTTTTCACTTTCAATTATATATGAAATCATACGGAAATGTGTCTACAAATAAATTTTAAGTTTAGCACACTACTCATATTCACAATTTTCAAAATACACACTATACAATATATATACGAAGTGAAAAGAGGGAATTAACGAATCAGGTGAATAAATAAGTCATTGCCCGTTTTCTTGCAAGAGATGCCATTACTGTTATTGGGAACGTTTCTCGAAATATGACGACTTTATACATTATATGCAGTACAAACTGGCTGAGGGGCTACATTTCCAATTTTCGTAAGCTTTGAGGTGCAGGCGAGTTTTGTACCAAAGGAAAGCTAAACCGCACATGATTTACTCTGTAATGTGAAAACGTTTGTCGGGAAAATTCTTAGCCTTATGTGAAACCATGTACACTTGACATGCCCAGTCGAAGACGACTGGTCTTATATTCCAAAATTCTACCAAGAAACTTTAAGAGCCCAGAGCCCCTGTTATACTCACATATTTCTTCAATTACTTATGACCAAGTTTCAAGCAACGATTTATTGTTTGTTTGAGTAGCGTCTTCAATCTTATGATTGCAACGACATTGTCGTAGATAATGTCAAAATGTCGATGGTCCTTCTTCATGGTCCTTTTTTCCTACAAAAAGCTAATTACGACTTATTTTTGCACCTGTATATGGATTTCATGTACTCGTATTTGTAGTGGATAAGTGAACACATCATTTCTGGGTGACGTAAATGATCGAACCAATTTGGTTTCACTCTCCTATAAACGGCAAACAATCAAATTTGCTTTGAATAATGCGACAATTTTCGTTTCCTTGCCTAATGATCTACAAGAAGGTGCCAGGGTCTAGCTAATGCCAAACCCAATGGCAAGTCAATCGAGACAATCAAATCAGATTTTTAGTAACTTTCTTAAGTGATTTTTTTTGTTTCCCCCAACAAATTGTTTCCATACAATTCCCTCTTCCAATCGTCGAAGAAACATACAGTACAGAATATGAAGAACTATGGTGACAGAAGACTGTGGATCCATTAATACAAGTTCAGGCTATTGAACGAAGTAAACTGGAATGGACGATTGCCCATTGCATTTCTTAGCATTATTTCGCTTAACTCCACTTCTCCCCACTTTTTGAATACGCTTCTCAAATTTTAGTTGGACTGACTTCCGAAGACACTGCATACTCCGCATATTTGCTCCGCAATTGCGCCACTTCACTGTGTACACTTCTTTCATTTGTAAATAGAAAAAAATCTCAATTATCTTCAAAAGCTTTCTCAAAAAGGGGCCGCTTATGAAACTAGCTAAAATATCCTCTGCTTTCGCCTCCCGCCTATCACATCACTTCTAAACACATATATTAGCGGCTTAGAAAAAGTTACGAGTTAACAAGTAGGAGATGAGACTGTAACTTCCCAGCAGAGGCAGGCACGTCTTTTAGAATGCTTACGGAAAAGCTCGAAATTTCAAGGTAAAAAAGTTTTTTTGCGGATGTGGAATTTTTACCCGCGTACACTAGAAGAGCCAGAGCATCTATGAATAAAAGAAAGAAAAATTAATTCTTGAAACATTAACCCTCTTAAGTTCTATTGTAAAGGACAGTAGAATATGGAAAATAAGAAATTCGAACTCAATATAAATAAATGAAGAAAACACGTCACAAACAAGATACATAAAGGAGAAACCGAAGACACTTTGCTTTGGATTAAGCAAACAACTATTAAATTATTTTAGTGTCTTAACCATAGGTTAATGAGAATTTTTCATTTTTCAGTTTCTCTCTAAGGCTTTCATAACGTGAAACAAGCAAAAGTGTTATAGCATCATAGTAAGGCCTACAATGACATATCCTATACCGTCATATAATGACTTTCTAAAATAAGGCTTTATAAAGGAAGTGGTCCGAACACCAAAGTAGAAGCCGCACGGACGGACAGGTCGTCGGACGAGCAGAGGGACAAACCGACAAGTCAAGCTTAGGACGAATCGGAAACTGAGGCAGACTAGATCAGCATGTTGTAGACATCCACACGAACTTAACCAACCCCTGTACCCCCTGTATACCCCATAATGGGGTATAATGGGTTTCATTTTCAGATTTTAAGCATGCAAGTGCAAGTAAAAAAGGTGTGGTAACGATGGGTATCCAATTTGAGTTGAAATTCTTGCTTCTTAGTTTCAATAGCAGGAATATAAAAAATTGCTCTACATAGAAACTTCTAATCGCATGCAGATAAGTTAAGGGTTTCCATGACAATGAAGAAGTTTTCTTCCTCCCTACTTAATGAGATTTTTTTCTTTATCATTTAAAAAATTATTTCATCCTTACATTTTCGTTTAAATTTGTCTTAGACTTAACTTGATATTGAAATATTTCCTTTAATGTTTTACTTTGAGAACCAATAGACAGAATACATTATTTTATTCAATGTAATATCTTTTATGTCGTATGATGATGAAATATATGAACAAATATTTTTCTCTTTTTGTGTTTTTCTTTCTTGTTCTCTTCTTTTCTTTCCTTCCCTTATTCTTATTTTTTGTTTTTTCTTTTTTTGTTTTTCTTTTGATTTTGATTTTAATTAAAAAAATAACAAACAAATGATAGCCAACGCAGGGTCGTTTAATAGCCACCATACATCTAGAATTCGGTTTATGTAATTCGGAATGTGTGTGTACCGAGATATTTAATTCACTCTTTAATCACAATAATCGCAGTAATAATTGCAAATGATTTAATTGCGCAAACACGAGGAATTGCAAATAATAATAAGCCAAATATGAAACAAAGACACATAAACACCGCTCCTCACCTCATCTTATTACAAAAGAGAAACAAAAAAAAAACAAAAATTTGTTCACCTTATGTACCTTTTCACCAACAAACAATTTATTTCTTATTACAATCGTATGAAACGAAAATCCATCTCTGATTTATTTTTTATTTATTCCGGCTTTTAACTAAAGCGCTTAACAAACTTTTATGAAAATATTTATTTTATCCTATTGAAGCATATATATATATATCTCCCATGATACACGTAAGAGTGTATGTGTAGCCAAATTTATGCATAGAAAATTTTCTAATATAAGAACTGAACTAAGTTTATTTACAAATATATATCTAGACTATAATTTTAATATAGACACAAAAGTTTTACAATAATTTTATTAAAAAGTGCACAAATGAACAAACAAACCAAAACATTATGGTAGGCCACGGTCCATCATTAAATATCCTACATCACTATACAATTATTCAGACAACGACTTTCCAAAATAAAACGTTATATGGAAAGTGATCGAACAAGTGATCCGATCTGAATCATTTTCACGTCACTATAGCAAATTGCACCAATATCTCAAAATTGGCGACTTGTAGTCTGAATAGAAGGACCCAAAGCAGATGGAGCAATAGACGGACAAAAGTACAAAAGGACAGACGGACAGTCAAGCTTAGTTTAGTGTGCCAAACCTCCTTCAAATTACTCAAAAATTGCCAGCTAGAAGAAAACTGAAGAAAACAAGACTGATAGACAGACAAACGAAATTAAATCAAATTCTGGCATAATGAAAGATGGATGTAATAGCCAGAAAGGCTTCAATATACCCTTGTACTACAAGTAGTGTAGGGTGTAATAATCTAAAAAACATTTGAAGTCACATACAGATGCCTGTTGTTATAGAAAAGGTTGATAAAGGCCTTTTTGTTTCAAAGACTTATCTTTAAATCAAACGCAAACCATTGGGCGGGTGGTTTGGAAAATATTAAGCAGTCCAGCATTATTCTGTCGCTTTGTGACTCCCTCATCGCAGGTAACTGTGCATTTCTTAGTTTTGTCATTTTCGGAAAATTTTTTAGAAGAAATCAATTGTACCTCTTTTTGGATCTCTTTTTGGACATTTATCTGTACGCTTGAGAGATAGGTACACCTACGTTTGAAAGGTCCAAGTGGTAAGACATTAGCTTTAGGAATAAGGTAACTACAGAAAAGAAAAGCTCCTTTGCTAAATTTCCGCGAGTAAAACTCTCGCAATGAATTCCGTAGTCCATAATCCATAGTCAGAGACCGACGTCATTATTAAAATAATTGAATTGTGCTTGTTTTTTTTTTTTCTTGCTATCCCTTTATACTTTGGCTTCAAGTGGTTCTCATTTAAATTTTAAAAAAGTTAACAAATAATGCTTACAGTTAAATACCTCCAACATGCATGCATATATATATATATTTATATATATATTTATATATATAGACACTATATCTGAACTGAAAATTAACATGATTTTACCTTTAGAATAATAAAAAAAATATAATTTTCTTTAGAGATTAAGACAATGAATTGCGACTAACCATAGAATTAAATTGTATTCAGCTTCAGGCAAATTCCTAATATTTACTATTAAGATATAAGATATTCGAGACATGAATCCACGCAGAAAAAAGTTTCTTACTAAAATTTACTTTAATAATTAGTAGAGAACAACAAGTAAATCCCTTATTACCATATTACCATATTTGCCCTGATGTGAATATTTGCTCTTCACCTCTTTCAAAAATTGCGTACAAAATGCGGAAAAAATTTGTCGATTAGAAGATTAACAGACATTTTGTACTCTGGCTTGTTCAACAGTTCAACTTCCTTACTACAATGTTTCTTTAATACTCGCCATCGAATGCAGAGCCATACTACATTTGTCATCATAATCAGAAACCCTACTACACTACTGTGTCCAATATATAAGACCAATTTAATATCTTCTACTTCAAATCTATTTATTACGTCAAACCAATCAAGTCACCTTCAAAGTAATCCCCCTCAGCTACACAATTTTTTCTTTCCGGTTTCCGCAATGGCGCTCAAAGCTTTTTTCGATTCAGCTTATATCTCTTTAATCGAGTCAAAACCACATCCCCGAAGCGAGCTTTTGAGTTTAGGGAATAGTCAGAAGTCACATGAGGCGAAATGGTCCCAAAGAACCAATGAAGTAGGAGATGGCTGATTATAGTAATGCAGAAATCAAGATTTGTCTTTCCACAATTCCGGCCGCTTTTTGCGAATAGCTTCATGTAAACACTCAAGTAATGTTCGTTGTTCGCAGTTTGGCCCGACAGAAGGAGTACATAGTGTACAACAACTCAGTAAACGAAGAAAACCATTAACATCACCTTGATTTGATTTTTGAGCGGCTTTCGGAATCGTATGCATAGAACCAAGTTCCAGCTCCCGCAATAATGCGTTACATGACCAACCGGTAATCAGAAATAATCTCCTCACAAATTGTAACGTAACAGTCTTTTTCAAAGAAATTGACAGATTTTGATCTTTTGAAGCAACTTTCATCGGTAGAGGTTGATGGGCGCGTTTGGGGCGCTTTTCTCTCTCAACTTATTCTCGGCCACCTTCGAAGTCTTTGTACTACTTGTAAACGTTGTTTTGGGACATAGCCCCATCACCCAGAGCCTTCTGCAACATTCCCAACGTTTGCTCAACTAAATCACAAAATATACTTTTTGAGTCGCATAAGACCAACCGCACCTAAAACACTAATGACATTTAATATGTGAAATTTGACACAGATGTCTGTAGCAGCTGACATCAATTTAGAAATAAAAATGTTTCTGATATTCGTTATAACACCTGCGCAATTTGCCTTGAATATTGGTCTTACATTTTGGACGCAGTATTATATACATTCCTGAGAAGCGAGAGGTTTTGATCTCAATATTGACCTTGAATATTGGTCTTACTTTTTGAACGCAGTATTATGTACATTCTTGAGAAGCGAGAGGTTTTGATCTCAATATTGACCTTGAATATTGGTCTTACTTTTTGAACGCAGTATTATATATATTCTTGAGAAGCAAGAGTTTCTGATCTGACTTAATCGTAATCGCCCTTTCATTCCGTCTTATGGAAAAGTTTCGCTCCACAAAATAGAATCAGAAACTTAGGCTCAAGTTAATGCTTACAGATAGAGTTTGAGAATCGCTGCACAATATGAGAAAAGTTGCAAGCTTCAAGGATTTTCTAAAACTACACTGAAGATGGCGACATGAAGTAATTTTAAGGTTTACCCTGCAGCTGGTAACTCTACACTGATAATATGATATTTTTAACGGAGATTCCATGTTGCTTTTTATAGACGTGCTCCTAGCCTAACAAAGATTGGGACAACGAATAATATGAGAAAAATAAGAAAAATATGAGAAATATATGAGAAAAAATGGCAACGTCAGATAATAAATTCTGGCTTCTCTGTTAAGAAAGATAATAAATTCTGGCTAACCTGTTAAGAAAGATAATAAATTCTAGTTAACCTGTAAAATTCTGGCTTCCCTCTAAAAAAAAACACAACATTAGACACAAGATTTTTAATTGAAAAACTGGCAGTGTAGCGTTTTCTACATCTATTTTAAAAGCGAAGACATGTTTCTACAGCTTTTTGTCCATAAATATTAAAAATTGCAATTTCTCTATAAAGCAACTTTATATGAGGGAAGTGATCGTAAAAATAATCCTTATAGACAGTGCTCGTCTTTGGTCCCATACACATCAGTGTATCAAATTTCTTCAAATATTTCGAAGCAAAGGTTGCGTCAATCTTTACATTAATCGGGTTAGCAAGCTTTTTGCCAAATGGTAGTGGGTAGTGGTGAGAGTAGCAAAGATTCGCCTTAGGGTGACAATGATTTACTTGTTATTCACATTTATCGTTGAGTTAAGTGCAATTTGCATTGTGAGGCAAACCTTAAAAATTGCAAATGATATGAAAAAAAAGGCGGTAATGCATTCGCGCGATGGATACAAACTTTTTTTTAATGAATTCAATAGAGATTCTATTGACATGTAAGTGCTTTTTTTGTCTACACGCGATATGCTCATTTTAATATACGCTCTGAATTATTAATTAATGCAAACCGAAATTTACACACATACATACACACATATTTGCATAAGAGTATGTCTCTACATATACATATATAAGATTGGATGACTTTATTCTAAGCTGGGGGTTTTTTCTTTTTTTTTTTATCAATATTGGGGTTTTTTTTTTTTTATTCTCTCTTTTTTTTTTTCTTTTATTCAGTTCATTGTATGTGCATTCTTTTGAGTCATTTTGAAATGTTTTTTTTTTTTTTTGCTTAACTTTTAGATAGTTTTGCTTTAATTTGTATAATTTTCTTTTAACATATAGAGTTCGCAAGCAGCATCTATGACAACTTCAACATCTGGAGCCGATGAAAATTTAAATCAACAAAGTTAAATTCAATTTTCTATTCGACACGAGTACATGTTTTATAAAACAATATATTAAAAAAAAAAGAAAAAAAAGACCAACATTTAAAAACATTAAAAAAAAACATCCATAATAATTGTATTGAATTTCATTTTTTCTCTTTTCATCAACATTTTACACACACATACCTATAAAAACAAACAAAAAAAAAACCAATTTCGCCCTTAAATGGAAGAAATAATTAAAAAAAAAAAATAAAAATGAAACCAAACATTTCATTAACTTATTACTATGGACGTATATCTATATGAATATGAGTGTAACGAAAATTTATAAGAAAACGGAAAAACGAAAAAAAAAATCAAAATTATATATTCAAAAATCGACTTATCTCCTTATACGTGCGTACGCACGTACGTACGTACGCAAACTTACACTTCATCATCATTTAGATTTCTTAAGGATCCTGGAAAATGAATTATTCAGCACTTAAAGTGAAGGAAACTTTTTACAAAAAGGCAAGGAAGCTACAATTTTGCCTAAACAGCTAATAGTGTTGTGTGTATAAGAAAAATTTTCATTGGAGTGCGTGAAGGCATGGAAACACTTAAAGGTACTCCTAGGCTTAGCTAACATCACTATGAATACTTTTTGGAATTCTCAGCTCTCGGTATATGTAGGCAAGAGGAGTTTGTTTATCAACTATTTGATTAGGGGGAGGAACCAACAGCCTAAAAATAACGCGTTTCTTTCACAGTATTTTTGGAATAAGAAGAAAGACAATAGAAGGACACTTTTCGGGAAAATTATTAAGATTATCTTTAAGTTTTAAAAAATATACACCTAATTCTCTTTTTACACGATAGATACGTTTCCAAAAAATACGTGTAAAAAAATTCGTGTAAAAAGAGAATTAGGTGTAGTAAGGGGCTCGCTTAGTGTAGCTTATCCAAATTTGAATCCAAAGAAAAATCATCTAACAAAAAGTTAAAAAGCTTAAGCACTTTTCTCTTTATGTAATTGGCGAGGATTCGAATGAAAATGTCGAAGGTTTTCACCCAAAAAGAAATAATCTCTTATTAATGAATAAATGTTTAAATTATTTTATTGAAAATCCCACCGTGCTTCACCCTTTTGGATGGTATGAAAAGTCGTGTCGTTGCTTCCTTTTGTGTTTCCAAGTGGAAGGCAATTTTCTTACACTGCATAAATATTTTATTAAATTATATTTCCTTCATTTTGACCATCCTTCTGGCAGTAGCATGCGATTCCACGGTAATAACACGTCTCTTCTTTATTGGCAAAGTCATTTTAGACGTCTTCTAAAAAATATTTATAACGACCGCAACAAACACTAAACTAGGAATGTCAGATCTACGGAATATGCTAAATGCAATAACTAGTACAGCAGACTTACCACTGCCTAGTGAACTTATATGATATGTAGCCCTGACTTGGTTGAACACTATTTCTTTTCGATTTATCAATTCTGGCCTTTTTCTGTTCAGTTCAATCATTCAATAGATTAATAGTGCACCTCGGAAATGATTCCGATTCCAAATGATGGCATTGGATTCAGTAGAATCTCAAAAATACATACACTCTGAAATGTCACCAACAAAAACAATCTCACCTTTTTTTGACGAATGTAGGCCTAATATCTAATATCTTGCCTGTTTCTTCTTTACCCCATCATCCCTTCTATTTAACATTGTTGCAAGTACAGCTTTTCCCGACCCCGCCTCTTCCCGATTCGCTTCAAAATTCCGCAATTTCAAGGAAAAGCCATAATAAATTCTTCCATAAGCCGACTGACCGCAGTCTAGTCTCTAATTCTAATTCAGTTTAACTTAAAGAAATTTTTTTTGTCTCTAAAACTAAAGCTTCTTTCAGAGCAGGTCCATCCTCTTAATCGATTTATCATGATTACATTTGCTGTTTTTTTTAAAATGACTTTCAAAACTTGATGAACGGCATCTAAAACATCTTAAGCAAGATCTTACACTCTCGCAGGTTAAAATTTTTAGGTTCGATCCTCGGATTTTTCCAGTCCCCCTCCACATGTAAGTTGATTCAAAAACTTTCAAGTGTTGATAATTTGTTTTCCAAACCTTGCAAAAAATCTAAAAAGCACAGCTTATAAGTGTTTGCTTTCAAGCGTTTGATTTCCTCCAATTAGATTCAATTTAACGACGTTTACGTCTTAAAGCTTGATTTTCTTTCATCACATATTTTTGCTTAATTCATTATTTATAGATCACTAAATTGCAATGCAAATTTTTCTCATTTCTTTTTATTTCATTGCCTTAGGTTTTTTTTTTAAGTTAAAAGCCAAAAGGACCAAGAAAAATAAAATCTTTTATTCAGCAATACAGGAATGTAAAGCTTCAAGTCTTCAGTGGAAAGTTTCAATGTTTGTTTAAAACTATTTAACCAGTTAGCTGTGTATGGCCAATTTAACCAGTTAACTGTTTATGTTACGGAGAATATATACGCCATGATCCGTCCATCGGTCCTTGTCGGATTTTCTTGCCATAAACATGTATTTTAGAATGTGTGTATGTCGTTTTATCAAGTAATTTCATTACAAACTAATTTCATATTACGCATACAATGTATATGACGAGTATACTCGTCATCGATAATTTTTTCCAACATAATTTCAATGCACGTTTTCGACAAAGGTCGACACAGTTAATTGGTTCATCATAGAGAAATAGTTGAAGAATCTCGCTATTAAAGCATTTCAACTTTGAAGGCCTTTTCAGTGAGGACGGAGCGCAGCCAACTATGCAAAGTGAATGATTAAAGAAAAGTTTGAGAAATTTCTTAAAATTAAAAAAAGAAACTGTTGCTCGTTTTGTCTTCTTTTTTCGTTTTTTTTTTCTGAATGCAATCATTTCATATAAATAATAAATAGGAAAGAAAAAAAAACCACCTTTTGATTACAATACTTTTACAAACGGATAAATTAGTAAAATAAAATCCTCTTTTTTTTTTTTACTACATATATATTATTATAAAATTTTTGTAATAAATTTAAAACTATTTACAATTTAATCGATATTTATATATACACACACTCTAGAGAGCTATGCTAATATTATCCAAATTAAAGGAAATTAAGCATATTATGTATTAAAAATATATATAAATATAAATAAATTAATTAATCAATAATAATAGCAAAATGCAATTTCTTCAAAAGAAGATTACATACAGTACACATCATTATTATTATTCTGAAAAAAACAACAAATGCCTTCTTTTTCCAATTTTATAAATGACAGCAAAAAAAAAAAAAAAAAAAACGAGTCAGTCATTCATACACTTTGTTTCAAGATTAAGAAACGTTTTTATTTAATTTGCTTTTATGCTCAAAATTGAAACTTGAAAAATATTCAATCGGTTTACACGCCCCTTTAGAACAATGAAACAAGTAAAAAGGCTATGGTGGGACATTGCCCACCATGAAATGCCCTACATCACTACTTTGCTTAATACAGGCACTTCATAAAACGAGAGATAAAGATTTTTCAATAAGAAAATGTTATATGGGAAGTGGTAACAACGACTCGACCCGAACCGTTTTCAATGAGTTCTTGCTTGAGCTAAAACAAATCGGTTTAGCAAACTTCATTAAAATATTTCAAAAATTGCAGCTTGGACGTACGACGGAAAAGAACCAGATAGACAGATGGACAGACGGACACACAAGAAAGATCGATAACTGAATATACTCTTGTACCGCAACTGGTATAGGGTGTAAAGGTGGTAATACAGTCACTTCATAAAACGAGAGATAAAGATTTTTCAATAAGAAGATGTTATATGGGAAGTGGTAACAACGATTCGACCCGAACCGTTTTCAATGAGTTCTTGCTTGAGCTAAAACAAGTCGTTTAGTAGACTTCATTAAAATATCTCAAAAATTGCAACTTGGAGGTTCGAAGGAAGCGACCAAGATAGACGGATGGACAGACGGACACACAAGAAAGATCGATAACTGAATATACTCTTGTACCACAAGTGGTGTAGGGTGTAGAAAAAAAAAAGAAAACAAAAAACTAATAATAATTCTTTAGACAACAGCAACTTGTGTTTTTGTCACCCTATTATTATTCATTTATATTACACTTTAGAAAATATAAAAAAAACTGAAATAAATAAGAAATACATAAATAAAAATATATTCTATCGAATTTTATTTAAATTTTTTTTTTTTTTTTACATTTAAGTCGATTTATGTAAATAGAATCACGAAACTGCAAAGTATTTACGCTTCATGATAATTATATTAATTAAATTCAAGCGTTTAAGCGCAATAAACAAACGCATCCAACTGCAATCTACCACCAACCACAACCACCACAACCACAGAATTTGTAGTAAGTTGTTTAACTACCTCTTCACATCTACATATAATTTTTTTTCTTTTTTTTTTTCTATTATTTTATAATTCTTCCGTAATTTGTTCTTAATTGCAATAATATTATGCTAAATGTAGTTTAATTTAATTTAATTAAATTAAACTACTTTTTCGCATTATTTAGGTTTTTTGGAAAGCATCCAAAATTAAACGGGCAACAACTATAACAACTTCCATGTCATTGCCCGCCGAATGTCTGGTCCTATCTGTATCAATGCCAACCTTAAGTAAAGAAGCGAAAAGATCAAAAAGTGCAGGACCTAAAAAAAGGACTACTGGTCAAGTGATTCATCCAAAGCCATTTCGCTTATATTAGCGTCAAATGAAATCTATAAAAAAAAAACAATCGGTCAATTGTTTCGCCCAACGGCATTTTGTTTACATGAAAGGTGGAATTTAAAAAAACAGTGCCGCATCCAAAAACAAAACAAAAACAAAAAGAAGAACGAAACCAGACAACATGTGATTCATCCAGAGACATTTTGTTTGTTGTTATTAGAATCGATCTATAAAAACAACATGTGTGTGAAAAAAGTGGTTTGAAAGGAATTTTTTCGAAATAAGGTTTTTTCCATTTTAGCAAAATTGTTGTTGTAACACTTGAATGAAACTTTTTTCCATAAATTTCCTGCGAGAGAAATCTATTGGAATAAAAAGTTTCATTACATATAATAAACTTTTTAAAAAAAGAAAAAAAACAAGTTTGAGTTAATCGACTACTCATCAGCGAGGTCTAAGATCATCGCTCTTGTATCTTGTATCGCTACGCAACTAAGGTGAGTTTCGAATTCATTCGTAATCTGTTGATAAAACTTACGAAATCGCGCGAAAGGAGAACATAGAACATATCCGGCTTAATACGCAAATGCAACAATTGAAAAAAAAAAGGGGGATCAAAAAAACAATATAAACCTATGACTAACAGTATAACAGTTTAACAACCTGAAGTGCTCTATTGGCTTTGAAATTTCGTAAAATGTTGATAGTAAAAGCAACTTCTCATCATTATTAGTCAGTTAGTTTACTGGGCCTTTAGATCGTTACATACGGATGAGAGAAATAAGGAAATAATCGTTGCGAGAACTGTGGAGTTTTTAAGTTTAAGTTTAACTTGGTCTTACTTTTTGGACACAGTAGCATAATCGATCTGGCGGAGAGTTCGTTCGACATATGTGTGTTTTCCTGTTTTCATCATTGAATGTGTATGTACTGACCTTGCACATGAACTAAAATGAAGATGAGATCAATTCATGTTAGTATTAAGTAAAACATGGTCATGTACCCATGGCTATTGATAATGTTCATTTACGCCACTTTATTTTATACGAATTCCAACAAAGAAGAAATGCCACAAGAGCGTGTCGAAATTTATTTGAAGAGTTGCGTGCAGGTACAGTTTCACATAGGTGATAAGCGAATCTCTGGGCGATCATCTTCGATCGACGATGATGCTGTCAAGATCACATTCCTTGTTTGACAACATCCGGGGCTGCGCGAAGACTTGATTCAGCTCAACGCAACCATTTGCGACCATATTCGGAAGATTTTAAAAATGGACAAACGAGCGAGTTTTATCAACATTTGGTAAATTATAGTATTTTGCCGCGAAGTGATTTTTCAAAATACCTCGTTATATGGGGAGTAGTCGTAACAGTACTCCGATCCGAACCATTTCCAATAGCATTCGTCCTTGAGTCAAAACACTTCGAGGTACCAAATTTCATCAAAACATCTCAAAAATTGTGACCTATACACAGAACACAGAAATACATGGACAGAAGCACTTAGATCATATCAGAATCACATTCGAATGGGTCCATCTTAACCCCTGCTTGGTGCTACATGTGTTCGCATAAACTCAATCTCTCTGCTCTTGTGTGTCATATTAATTTTTTGGTCTATAGTTAAAAGTGCTCCTAACAAATCTCCGACATTACACAGAAACGCTCCATTTTCTGATCACTTCTCAATCAATTGATTTTTATCTGAGTTGTCTTAGAGAAGAGAAACAATGTTTATCTATTTCAGTGTCCTACCTACTATATACCGCCGTTGTAACATGTATTTTTTTTTGCCCGATCTTACTCAAAAAGTAGAACTCTTCGTTTTAAGGTATGATGATTCCGTGCGAGAGAATTTTTGTAGATAATATTCTAACTTTTGTTTACAAAAAAAAAAAAAAAAAAAATGCAAGAAAGAAAGAAATTGTTTTTAAACTTTAGTATTTTCTTTTTTATTTGAATTAATCTTTTCATAGCAAATTATATAAAATAGAAAAAGTTGTTTTAGTATAAAAAACATTTTGTGTCATAAGTAAAAATAATGTTTGATTATATTACTAACTTATCAGACGATACGAAACGATGAAAAAAAACGCGTTAAAGTTATTTAAAATATGTTATAAAAATTTAAATAAATACTAATATAAAAAAAAAGAAATGATTATGCATTAGTTAAACACACACACACACTTTTTAAGCTAGTAACTGAATTTTTCAATTCTTATAAAAAAAACAAAAAGGAAAGGAAAAATACGTACAACACGTACGTATACTACGTCCCTCTCAATTAATTATAATCTGTTTTCTAATTCTGCTGCCGTAATTATATTATTCACACATGTGTGGATATAAAATTTCTTAATTATTTTCGAGAATATTGGTTCTGTTTTTCTTTTAATATTCATTTTTATAAAAAAAAAAAAAAGAAAATTTCTTTATGTGTTGCGCTATTTGTTACATTTTATTTATAAATACATAAAATGTTGTATTTTTATTGATTTATAAAATATTTTGTGCATTTGCTTTCCGTTAATTCCGTTTTCATGAAAACGAAAAACAGTTGAAAAATTTAATTTGGAAACAAAATCCTTTTCTTTTCTCTGATATGCATATAAATTGTAATTGTTCGCGAGGCTCCATTTTTCATAAACCGGAAATAAGGCAAAAGAATAATTTTGCTTTTTAATTTTCTAATATAATTTTTAGTATTTTTCACATACATTTCCCACGAAACGCCTTAAATTGACTAGATAAGCATTTTTTTCATTCGCAACTCTGCAATTTAAATTCATCAATTTATCAATTTATTGATGTGAATCATAAAGTACTCATCTCTGCTCCTCGATTTCGAAAAAACAAAAAAAATTGTAGAAAGTGCTCCCTCCCGTTTTCACCACGCCCGACAACATAGTAATTTAGGACTCTCGTTCAATAGAATGCATATGTATTTGTGACTAATTCCATGACTAAAGTTCTCAACTAAACTATTGGCCTGTTCGGAAAGTCATTTCGTCTTTAGGAACAGTAGATTTAATTGCATTTTTTCACAGTCAAGTTGACACTTGAGCAGTATTTTCACTATATACTATAAGGCTTGTTTCTTTGCCGCCTTATCAGCTTATAGCTTTCCTTTTGGCAATTTTTACATTGAAGATGTATCACGTTCTAGAAGGTCATTTTCAATCTGATGGAAAGAAAATAACGGGATCAACTTATGTAAATAGGTGACTAACAATTTGAAAGATCGTTGAGAGAGTACACTTATCGATTTTGACCGTTCATAATAATGAATTATTTTGCACTATAAAATATTCGTCTTTCATTTTGCTCAAGAAAAACCAAGTGACTTTCCGAGAGTTTTGAGTAATCGCTACAATTTCATTTAAAATTCAATGACGAAGTAATATTTTCCTGCACTTTCTACGACCCTAGCAATTCCAACAACGCCAAACTGGGAAATAGGTAAACACGAATAAACCAATATTGGAAATTTGACATCAATCAAAACTATGTAGAAATGAGATTAGATCAAACACCCATCCCCGGTGGCTATAAAAATGCGATAATTCAAGCTAGGTTTGAAAAAAAAAAAAGGCGATTCACTAAGATGGATTCAACTCAACCTGAGTCAAGTTAGCCGAAATATGGATTTTTACGCTTAAATTGTATCGACCGATTATTTCGCGCACAATGAGGTAGGCAGGCGACGAGTACTAAACGATTCAGATCAAAATAAATATGAATTTTTCTAAATAACATTTTTTCATTAATTCTACAAGTTTTCAATCAAATTTTTTACGTTTATGTGGAGAACACAAAAAGGTAAATAAATCTAAATCTGAGTTTTGCGAATTTCGATTTGAATTTATTGAATCTTACTTGAAGGGCTTCCAACTTAAAAATTTTATAAACATAGCACTGCATTATTTTTCAAAAACATATATATGTGATATAAATAATGATAACTTAAAATGAAACGGTAAGAAGAAGTTATGTTTCCAGGAGAAAAGAGTGAAGAAGAAGAAAACCAAGCATAAATTATGACGAGGTAAAGTAGTTTTGATTAGTTAGCGTTTTGGTTAACTGGAGTTTCCCTCACCCACCACCATTGTCAAAAGCATGTACGTAACTCGGGAAAAAACCAAAGTTAATCAGAGGCTGAGGAAAAATAAATTTATTAAAAGGCTTTTAATCTCATATGGTTTCCATTATTGAAAAACAAACTATTAAGCCATTGAGTATGTACGTAAGTATATCCGGACAAAATCCAAACGTATAATAATACTATAAGCAGGTGGTAGGTATTCATCATTCGGTAAAACCGAATTGGTGTCATTTTGCTCTTACTATTTTAAAACACATTTATGTATGCATGTATTTTCGAAAATCATAATTAAATTTGTAATGGGTGGTGCCGATGATGATGGATTACATCTGATTTGTTTTTTTTTTCTGTTCTATAAAAAATACGTACATACACTCACATATAGTGGAGGAGGAGGATGGAAAAGACTAAAGATTAATGTGACACGCTTACAGACACACAAACATATATATTTACATTACTATACACTTTCGTTGGCGTCGTTTTTGAGGTTCTGGTCTTAAAACGGCTCGCACTGCCTCTTCGAACACCTAATAACAAAAAAAAGGAATTATTATGCATTCATTCATTCATCATGTGTCACTTTTAATCCAATGCTTACTTGTTTAAGACCTCTTTGCGTAAGTGCAGAACATTCCATGTACTTAACAGCTCTAATCTTATTTGCTAACTTCTGGCCTTGTTCTCGTTTTAAAGGAGCTAAACCTTGTTCACCCAAAGCACTTAAGGTTTCACGGTCTTCTCGTAAATCGATTTTAGTACCTGTAGTAATAAAGCAATAGCAGAATAATTAAAGACTGAATTTAATTGTTATTATTAATATAAGTAATGCGAGAGTTACATTGGCTTTACAGCTTAAAACAAAACATTTTCGATTTGCAAACTTTCAACTTTCTGTCTTCATTTCTACTACCATTTTTACCTATTAATATAACTTATATGGTTTCTGGTGTGCATGTTTCTATATTTCAAACAGAAGTATAAATCCAATATATTCCTAACTTCCTAACCATATAGTATAAAAGTCTTATCATATGTTTTAATTCTCTACTCACACAACTGAAACGATAAACTACACACAGATGAATAGCAAGTACAAAGTAGAAAAAAAAAATCAACACATACCTACTAAAATGATGGGCGCATCTGGGCAGTGGTGTTTAATTTCGGGATACCATTTTGAGGTCACATTTTCAAATGACGACGGACTAGCTACAGAGAAACATATCAGGAATACATCGGTTTGAGGATATGACAAAGGACGTAATCTATCGTAATCCTCTTGTCCAGCTGTGTCCCATAAACCCAGAGAAACCTGTATTGTATCTACTTGCATAGGCGCTGAATAATTGTCAAATCTGTAAAAACATAGGGGAAGAGATGAATAAAAATTCAAAATAAAACTATTTTATGCCACTTACACTGTAGGCACATATTCTCCAGGAAAACTGTCTGTGGTGTATGAAATTAACATGCACGTCTTGCCAACAGTACCGTCACCGACAACAACACATTTAATAGGTCTGCCTGTCGACATCTGAAAAGAAAAATGTTTCAAAAAATAAATTTTACGGTTTATCATAAATTTCGTTCGAAACATTCGAACGGTTTAATTCTTACGAGCTACTCGAGAAAAATCCAAAATCATTAATTAATTTAACTTAATTTATATTTCAGAGGAATGACTTTTGTGCGTAACATTTATCTCTCAATTATTTCGCTGTCTTGTGTGCTCTTCTAGCTTTAATTGCCTATACCGTCTCTATTCATACATGTGTATGTAGAACTGTAGTAATTCTGATAAACAGACGTTAATCAAGAATGTATATAAATCATCAAATGGAATGACGAAATAAATGCAACATTAATGATGATAAAAAATTATCTAAATATATTATATCTTGCATTGGATTGAATACGTGCATCACGGACGTACCTATGTACGTAGAGTTGAAGATGAATCTTAAATATTTACGCATGGATTTTGTTTTATCTGTTTTCCCTTAATGAATTATGAATGGAATTGATACTTGATATATCAATATTTTTGAAGTAGTTGAAATAACATATCATGAGTAGATACAGATACACACGAAATTAGTAAAAATAGATTTACTATAACGTAATATGAAGAAATGAATTCTTAAGAAGCAAAGACAAACATTTTTATTTATAAATGGATTTTGATGTAAATTTTCTGGAAATCGAGACAATTATTCAGGTGCAAAATATTAATATTAATATTGTCGTTGTAGGATTGAAAAAGAGAATATCTTTTATCTATCCATGTCAAATTCCAAGTTGCAAGTTAAAATCTGCAAGCGTACCATCTTCTATATCGGCTTAGGAATTTAAAGCAAAGAAAAAATGCAAATTACTTTGCCAGTTCGAAGATCTTTTAAAAATATTAAAAAATGATTATTTTATAAATAAAGTTTCTTATTTGATATTGAAATTCACCGATTTTGCAAAATAGAGCACTTCTCCTGATTAATACTATAAATGTAATGAAATACAAAAAATCTAACTTGATCTAATTGAATGATATATGAAGATTAAGCAAAAACAACTAAACAACAATTGAATTTGTTTGCACGCTTCGCTTCTATAAAGCACTTATGAATGAATAATGAATTAAATTTAATTGTGCAACAAGCAATACTCTTTCCATTAAAAAAAACCACATGCCTGTTACCTTTCTTAGGTGTTGGGAATTAAAGCTGGCAAATAATTGTCACCTTTGAAAAAAAAAAAATGCTCTTTTTGTTGACATTTTTGGGCGGAGGTGCTGCGCTGATCATCTACCTAAGTAAGTATTTGGAAATCATAGCTAAAATATGACACACATTGTAAGACGACTGTGTCTACACATACACAACCACTGTAACGCCAACTTCCTCTTATTATTATTCAACAAATAAAAGTGGTCTACCTTATGAAGAGATTTATTTCGAGTTACACAAATCCAGTTACAAATAATTTCCTTTAATTCTTCACTTTTTACTTTTCCTAAATTTATATATATCTTTGTGTTAATGTTTTTGTTTTTCGGGCACAATCATTTATATTGTTGACCTTTTCACTTTCAATTATGCAAGCAATTTTCCCTTCACATCTATATAAATATATATATGTGCATATATATATAGATATTTATTATTAATTAATTTAAATGAAACTTATTGCACGAATAATTATATATTTCTATTCTTTATTTTACACGTTCTTCTTTATTTCTTTTTAGTTCTTGTTATGGAAATGTTTTGTCACTTTTCTTCACTTTCTAACTGCAGAGTTGTTAGCGCATACACTGCAAAGTACTTTGGATGACGAAAAAGCGCTGAAATAAGCTAAAAGAAATCCACAAGGACAGAGTTGCCAAAAGTATCTCATTACCGATAACCATGTGCTTGCTTATACGCGGTTTCCGCGTAAAAATCTTCTTAAAAGTAATAATAAAGCCTTTTTTTGCGTAAAATTCCATAAATTTAAGTTCAACAAGTTTAGAAACCAATTTTTTATGATTTGCCGAAATGCAATATTTTGTTTTTCTTTTTTCTTTCGTTTGTTTTAATATGCGCGCGCGATGTTCAAAGTAATGAATAAATTTGACGCAAAGATGGCTTCCATTGCTTCATCAGTGGAGTATACTAATATTATCTAAATAAGAAATGAAAGATATAAACAAAAATCAAATGAAAAAGCAAGCAAATTATGGTGATTATTTAGTGTGCGTAAGTATTACCATTAAATTTTTATTCCAATTGTGTGAAAGTACGGAAAATATATGACTAAAAAAATTGATGTAATTAAAAACAAGGGAACAAAATTTTTCTGAAAGTAAGCTGAGAATTTTGAAAGTCAAAGCAGACGGTTTTAGATGAAATAAAGTTCTAAAAATACCGCCATGGCATGATTTGATCGATAAGGAATATATCGCGATGCCGTTCATATACACATCCTCAAGCCATAATCGAAGTCTGCTTAGATACTAACTGGAACAGGGGAAGTATTTTAGTGCGGACGATTTATATATCTTTTGAAAGGTATTATGTACTGAAAAGATCTGATCAACTTTCAAAAAAAAACGACGTACAAGCACAAAGCTAAACTTGATTTCTTTAGATGGACCTATTTTCATATGATAAGTAAACGCGAAAGTAATAGTAATTATGACAGAGATCGTTATCGTCTTACGTATAGCTTTTTTCCTACCTAAGAAATCTGCAGTAAATATCGCTGAAGGAGCAATGATTTCTCATTAATGTGCTCTTGACTTTGTGCGCAGTCACTTCACTTCCTACTTTCCTTACATGCAGGCAAAGGTAATATTTGAAAAGCATAAACTTATGAAAAGATAAATCTTTCCTTTAAAGTCAGTTTCGTTCATTACGATCTAATAAGGCAGTTGAAAATATTCAACAATTGGATTTTCGGCAACGTTACAAAAAAATCTCAACTTTATTTTCTCGCGCAATTAGTACCAGAGCCACATTCACTTTGCTATTTGATATGCAAAATATGTAAAGCATATACACACACTTACTTAAAAACAAAGGAACGAATATAAAAAGCAACGCAGAAAATTTCATTCGTCTAACAATGAATATTGGATACCAACCACAGTTTAGTTCATCCGAAATATATCTCTCAGAACTTCTATCGGAAAGATGCAATATTCTAGATTTCGATTATTTGACCTTTTAGGTAATGCTTCTAAAAACT
Source organism: Glossina morsitans morsitans (assembly GCA_001077435.1). Lineage (NCBI taxonomy): Eukaryota > Metazoa > Arthropoda > Insecta > Diptera > Glossinidae > Glossina > Glossina morsitans. The sequence continues at coordinate 26,737 of CCAG010002477.1, forward strand.
GGCAAATGGACTTACTTAATCATCAATTCAAAGTGAATTCAATATATATATATATACTCATACATTTAAATGTGGATGTTACAAAAGCAATAACGAAATGAAAATATTGCATATCTTACGGTGGTAGTCGAAGGAAAATCTCATAAAAACCCAAGGACAAACTCCTGAATGTTATCTGCGTATTGCTGTTGCTTTTGCTAGTCAAAAATGCAACAGGCTGCACCCAACCGTCATAAGAACGAACGAATATTATGTAAATATGTCCGCATGTGAATACAAGCACGCCTATGTATCTATTGTGCCATATGTACATGAAACGGGAAGCGGAAACGATATCGCAAAAATGAGATAAAAAATTTAATATCATAAAATTTGAGATGAGCTAAATTTGTTATACTTCAGTATGAAGGAGAGGTAGAGAAGCAACTGCTCAAAATCACGGAGATGTAAATCAAGGCCTCTTCTCTAAATAAAAATTAATGTTGATTGTCAGTGGAAGCTTGTTAACATTTTTTAAAGGCATTGTAAAAAATTACACTCATTGGTATGTCAATTGCGTGACATTTTAATTTAATTTTATACAACCATCAAGCCACCCATTTGGGTGACATGCCGTGCTGTGTATTTACAATCGCGTGGTATAGTATGACTTTAGACGGTCGTATTTATGTCAATTTACTATTCGTATGAAAGAATTTTTTCCAGCCAGTGTAATAAATCAGTCTTCATCTAAAGATTGTTGATCAGATTTTTAGCATTTTTAAATAGTTGCACCGGAGTTTGTAATCAAATTGCTCATCGGAGAAATCGGGTCAGAGTTTTAAACTTTTTTTTTTTGTGTTGCGTAGTCATTCTTAGCACAATCGCCGAACATAGCAGATATAAAGGAAAACAGTGATTTTATTTCCTTTAAGGCGACCTTTCTTCGAACTCGATTCCCATTAAATTGGTTATTTTGTGCGGCCTGTGTCAAAAACTTTCGAGGTACTTTAAAAACATGCGATTAAAATAATCGCAAACATTCTCAGTTCATAAAAAATTCTAGCCAAAAGTCTCTTGGCGGTTTCACGCTTCCTACAATGTTCATTTACAGCTATACCCCTCTACGTTCAAACGAAATCTCATATCAAGGCATGTATAAGTTGTCAGTTCTGATAAAATTTTTACTTCGCAGTGGTGAGAACGAATGTAGGTGTGGCTTTCGAAGCTTGGAAAAAAGGAAAGTAAATCTAAAAGGTTATAGTTAAATAGCTTTTTAAGAGAAATTTTACATTTTTAAAATTTTAAAGTGTCTGGAATACTATAATTCATCATTCACCGAAGGATGGCGTTATCTGCAATTATGCATCGAAAAACTTTTAACAGGGGATTTTAGTGCGTTAAGTAGACAAGCAAATGCTTTGTTGGCCTCTTCTCTATGACTTATGACTGATGGATAGTGGCCTATAAGACCTAGTTACATTACCCGTTAAAAGAAAATAATTCAAGATTTGATGGCTGTAAATGAATGCTTCCGGGGTAGTAGCAGAAGACCATTGAGGAGCGCTTATGAAATTTCACAATGTCATATAAACAGTGTCCATTTCAGCGCTTAGAAACTTAAGAGTTATTAGAGGAAATTGTCATATGAAAGAAATGAGCTTTCCTTGCTTCGGCAAGCAACCCTCCCACAATACGATAGATAAGCGCGTTTCTACTCAGTCCAGTGTTTTGCGAAACTGCGAAAAGAGGATGTTTTTTTTTTAATTACTAATAAGAAAGTAACTAGTAAGATAATGGAAAGTTCTGTTCATCCACCAAATACAAGGACATTCATTTTACGTATATATGGCCCTCTTTCTTTTTATGACTGAATCTATAGTTGCCGACCTAGCAAATGATCTAAAGCGAAGATGATTCTTGTTGGTACCAAGTGAGATGCGATCGTGTAGCCATGGCCACTGATAAGATTCACGCTACTATGTTTTTTACGAATTCCAATAAGTACGCCGGGCTACAATAACGGTCTAGAAACTTATTGAAAGTGTGTGGTGAAGGTACAAATTCTGATAAAACATGCGGCAAGTGGGTAACTTCGATCTTTCTGATTAACTACGCTTTCGAGGATTATCTCTGATCGACTATGTTACTGTCAAGATTATTTTAGAGCAAAATCCTTTTTTGATTACGTCAGAAATTGCGGAAAGCTTTCGTTCACCTTCCCAGACCACTTCGTTGTATTCTGAAAGAGGACAGAAGTTTCCGGTAGACTTATCACTACCCACTCGTGCAACGCGAAATGCGCATGTAGTCAAGTTTAATAGGGAAAAACGGATGTAAAAAAAACCAAAGTATAATCTTGAACATGAGAAAATTCCGGATATTTCCATATGTTACGTGTTCATAGAACGTAATGTAATTTTCAAAATGACATCGCGAGTGAAACCGTGTTGCTGCATTCAGCGCGCGATATGAGGGTTACCTGTAATCACATATATTCATCATATATATTCAAATTTACGATTTGCTCCTCCTAAACGCCAACGAAAACCGAAATATGTTACATATGTGTGTAATGGTTTAATTTCTCATAATAAATTTCTTGAATTTGTTCCTTTCGCTTGTCTCACCTAATTGAGATTAATTGCTTTTAGAAATTTATTAGAAATTTGCGCAATTTTTCTTTCAATTTTGGCCAAACAAATGCGGCAAAAACTTACGTTTAAGCCTAAGGTTATAAAAATTCTTTTTAAAAAAGTATAATTCAACTTTAATTAATCTTAATGTTCGATCTTAGGAAATCTTTACAAATGACCCGACCCTGTCATGGGCATTAACCAATACTTTACTAATGATTCGAATGATATTGTACTGTTACTTTGGTGTATACTCTTCCTATATGCCGTTTATGTTTTTTTTTTGCACATTTTTTTTTAGAATACGTCACGTTAAGGTGACAATTAAATAAATCCAGAAACAAGATTATCATGTCAAACATAATAAATGCATGAAAGTCTTTTACACACGCACACTTACAAACGAATATGATATGTATATAAAGATGTGTGCGTGTATATATCAAATCATGTGGTGTGGAATCTCAACAACAGCAACTACAACTACAACTATAACGGCAAAAACATTTGAGAAATTCAGTCTTTGACAGCAAGAGCATGAGCAAAAGGCCATCCATGAGTAGGAGTTGGTATGTAATTAATGTGACATTAACAATACGGACTAGGATAACAAGTGAAAAGTATGGTCTCTGAAAGCCACTAAGGAGAGCAAGCAGCAAGGCTTCAACTAAAAAAAAAAAAACTCATTTGAAGAGAAATAAAAAAGTTTTTAAATTAAGAACTCTTTAAACTACACACACGCAAAGGAGCGAGAAATAAGTGGAAAATAAGTCGTTCGAGGACGAATTTTGAATACCGCACAATATCATCAAACGGCTTGCAATTGTATTAAGCTAAGCACAAATACCGTTATGACCTGCCTAAGGGGAGCTAAACACGTCCTGATATTTCAAAAAGTCTTTGCTGTTATTTTTTTTAACTTGCTCGTCACAAAGGATACACCAAGTTTGACAAGTGCTTATAACGTGCATGTGCAGAACATATATAGAAGCGCGGAACACAAATGTCTTTAAGTACATATGGTTTGCTAGTGAGCTAGAGTTATGTTTGTCTGTCCATCTACCAGATCCCATTTACATCAAAACTGCAAATCGAAAGGATTCACCACCAAAGTAGCGAAATACCTAGTGATGGAATTCTTTCGTTGCTATGATTCATTACCTCTCCCGCACGATGCACGATGTGGTCTGTGCTCATGCAGGATGAGCAGACTAGCATACGCTTGTTTTTACAGTGCAGTCATATTTTTACACCTTCGCACCACTTAGGGTACAAGGGAGATACGTAATTACAAGACGGGCATGCGATAAACCTTTTGTTTTTAAGATATTTATGAGCACTTTCTGAATCGATCAAAGTTTATCTGTCCGTCCGTTCGCCTAGCTATTTTGTATTCAACGTGGCAACCTACAGTCCGCATTTTTTGAGATATTTTGATGAAATTTAGTACACTGGCGTACTTTGGACCAAAGATCGAATGCTATCGGAAATGGTTCGAATCGGACCACTTTTTCGACCATTTCCAATATAACGACGTATTATGAAAAGTCGTTATATAAATAACTGTAGGGCATTTCGTAGTTAGCCATGACCCACTGTAATGTTTTTATTTCACAATAAATATATTATATAATTTCGTAAATCGGCTCAAAAGCGAACAAAGAAAAGTAGTCCAATAGTGCGTGTTTGGGTTATGTCAGATTCGTTCTAAGCTGAATACAATTTCTCTCTCGGTTTTCATTTCGTTATATCGCATTTTAATTAACTTTTTAAACTTTAATTTAAATTAGTTTTGAGGTTTAAAGATACATTCTTCTAGCTCTATCTTATAGCAAGAAGAAGCATAAATATTTTTTTAATCATTATGTGAAAATTCTGTTGCTTTTATTCTAATCTTTATATCAACAACTAGAGGTTGAGGCTGTACAAATTTTGATCATCCCATATGGTAATATCCACAAGTAGGCATGAGCCTAAGATTTATATAACCACACTCTGAGCAACATCACTGAGACATTATAAGTCACAAGGCATATTTTTCTGTGTGGTTTGTGGGAACTTAATAAATCTGGCCGCTTTCTATCTATAAGGACAATATATATTGTGTTTTTGTTGTGATCAGTGACCGAACACAAAGCCAGAATATACCCTTTAGTCGCGTGTGCTTGTCATCCGTTCGTCGGAGTTTGTAAAGCCAAAGATCAAGAAGAAGAATTCTTGTTCATATTTTAATTTCCGACTCCTTAAATGTAGTTCTCAGAAGTTGGGAAATGTAAGTCAAATAAAAGAACACTAAGGCTTTAGATGGCACTCATCGGACAACTGATTCGTTAGACGAACGACTATATTTTATTTTCATATTTTGACGAATGTAAGCAAGCCATTTAAACTTTTAAAAAAGAAGAATTAATTTTTCAAAATTTTCTTCTTCTTTCCTCTGATATCTTACTTTACCTTTGATATCTTATTTTACTTTAATCGTCGCGAAGGTTCGTTCGTTCGATATTTTTAAATTTTTCCTTGCAATAACACTTTCCTCACGTCATACTTTATTCATTGAGTGCGTGTTATGTTAAGTGTACTATTATATGCTTTACTATGTTTTGTTATAAGAAAAGCTGGTGACATATTTGCCTATGATTAGTACTGTTCGTTAAAGTATTTATGCTTACATCGCAAGTTATGTTCATTTGTTTACTGCATTTATCAGAAAGCAACGTAGGCAAGTGCAAGTGTTTGGTATCAAACAATTGGTTTTAAGAAATGAATATTTTTTGTTATTTGTCTGTAACGTTTATACGAAATGTGGTAAGAAAAAAAAAAGGCAATCTTTATACTCTTCGAAGAATACTTATTTGTTCATCAGTATCCGGTTTGTCCACTTTAAAGTAATCCCCCTTAGATCTAACACACTTGTGCCAGCACCCTTGATATGCGCTTTTTAGTAGGGCCTTGAGCTCTTCCAGCGATGCGGATCTTATCTCTTTAATCGTCACGAAACTCCATCCTTTCATAGCTCTTTTCAGTTTTGGAAACAAGAAGAAGTCGCGCAGGGCCAAGTCAATTGAATGCGTTGACTAAGGTATGATTACCAGCAAGCAATGACGTGTGAGCTGCCGCATCATCGCGGTGCATCATCTATACCCAGAAAATCCGAAATAATTGCATGGCATGGGCCAACCGACATCCTGAGAACAATTTCCTTCCCTGCTATAACGTTTCCATCGGTTGTTGATGTGCTGGGGCGTCCACGCCGGCCATTATCGTTAAAATCTTCGCGGACTTCTGTGAAGAGCTTGAACCACTAATAAACATTATTTTTTTTTTACTTGATTTTAGTATTCACTTAATGCAGATTCTCGATTGTATGTATGTGCAGCCCATGAAATTTAAAAATGCAACTTTTTTTTCATAAGGAAAAGATAAAACGATATGCGAAACTATTCAAAAGGAAAATACTTTCAAAACAATTAAACACTAACTGATTCATGCTATAATTTAAGCTTAAGTTTCAAGAATTAACAAATTTTTACATTTAAAATATTTTAGCGATTTTAAGAGTTTTTAAAATTTAAGCATTCGTTTTGTTCATTACTAGAGTTTTCGTTAAAAAAAGTTTTTCGTTTCGATTCTTATTTTATTTTTTTTTCTTTTTTCCTTTCCTCTCCAATGAATTATGAATGTGAAAGAGAAAGATCAAAAGACAGCGTATGGGGAGTGTATTTTCCTCTCACACTTGCCGCATGCATTGTCAGGAAACGTCAGTAATAAGTTTTAAGAACTTCTACCTTGAAATCTCTAAAATAAAGAAAGAATAAAGTTGCTAGTGAAGTGCATACACACAAACGTTACTCTATAAAAATATTTTAAGCGATTAAAATAAATTTCAACGACCGTATTGGCGCCACATAAGAGATTTCCAAAGAGGAGAAAAAAAAAAAATTATTCGTGCAGAATGTACGCAGAAAATAGTGATAAAATGCGAGAGTGAACAAGGTAATTCATTGAAAGAAAGGCGAACATACAAGCACACACAAATGCACGCTTGTGTATCTATTCTCTTAAGAAGTTTAAAAAGTTGCCAACTTGTAGACAACATTTAAATGAATGACCCTTGCTTCCGCTATTGATATCCGCCAAAGTTAGTGTGTATGGCACACTACAAGTACTGCGTACCGCAATTCCCCGTGAATGCCTTTCCCCCAATCCATAGATTATGGTCTATAGATGGCTAGTAGTAAATGCCGTCAATAGGTCTCGAACGCAATGCACACTTGAGTGTAAACTTTGAAGAAAGAATCGTTTTTTGACCACTTGTCATTACGAAAAGACACTGCTTTCGTTGCTGCTGCTGACAGTGATCGAACTGTGCGTAGTGCATATAGTTTTGCTGCCAAACAATGACAAACTTTTATACCCAACCCTCAATACTGTCCTTTCATAAGGATAAGCTATTGGTGCTGAGTTGCTATTTCTGTTGAATGTGTTCAATAATTTGTAGTCAATTTGCGAATTAGTAACAAAAGTTTTTTTTCTTAGCATTCAACGCAAAAGGAACAGAGAGAGAGAGAGAGAGAGAGGGGGAGAACGAACGGCTTCTCTACTTAAGTACATATTTACGAAATTTTTACATTCACTTTGCCAATGTAGGCAATCGAGAATCAAGTCATATGAATACAGAGGGAGCATGTATGCGAATGTGTTTCGTTGTATTCGTATATACTTTTGTACATATATATCATTGGCATGCTAAAGTATCATTAACGTAATTGTTCCACCAAATGATTAAATCAATTGTGAATTTATTCTTCTTTTTTTCTTTTTAGCGAAAAACCTAAAAAGTTGAGGATGTATTGAATTTTTTATCTCGTTTGCAAGGATAAGAATAACGGAAAATTTGCACATGAACAAGTTAAGCTAAGGTTTAGTACTCCGTAATGTCAGCGTATGATACGAGTAGAGACTGATAGAGTGAAGTGAATAAATAAATATTTCTTTGAATATATGATGCGTTCATGTGCATGTGCATGAATATATATAAAATTCTGCCTACATCTTGAGCTCATCGTTATGAATTGTGGCAAAGTTGATGAGGTTTCTTTTTTGTCAATCGATATAGATGGCCAATCGTCTCTCTGATGGGGATTGTATTGAGTTTGTACGCTTTTTTCGAGGAATATCTCCTCTAGATTCTAAATTATTGAGAGCAATAATTGTCTATTCGCGTCATGTCGAACTCATAATGAAGATTTGAAAATTGTCTCGGAAGTTTTTCCGCTCCCATGTGTCTTTGCGTCACGTGCAATCGCGACTGCTCACAATCTAAAGTACTTACTTTAATCTAATTCTAATTTTACATGAATTTATTTAGCACGAAATTTGATTTAACACTAGTTAAAATGAAAAAAATACTCTTTTTACACGTATTGTTTTGATTTTCAATATTCTATAAATTTGGTTTTTTTTTTTTTTTTAAGTTTCTATGAATTTTTCATTCTCACTCCTCATAAATATGCATTAAAACTTCGCGTTTTATTTTTCATAATTCAGTTTTTAGATTATGTCCATTATATGCGTATATGAATCGGAATCTCCAAGTTATGCATAGAGTAAAGACGTAATGTATTCTTTACGCAATTTAGTTTGATTTTTTAAAGTATGTTTTATATTTTACAATATATTTAATGAAATACATTTTTTAAGTGATTTCTATCAAGAATTTTTTAATATTGTTTTCCGTTTTTTTTTCATTTACCCAATATCTTTTTTACACGAATTTTTTGGAAAAGTATCTATCGTGTAAAAAGGGAATTAGCTGTATCCGTAATATCAGCAAGAGAGACAGAAAAAGCACGAAAGCATTCAAAAATTTCGAACAAATTTATTGCTCCTTCTCCCTTTCTCTCCATCTTTCGCGTTCTAGTTATCGAAACGAAAATCGTTCATGTGCTGTTTAGGGGAAGAGCTGTGCATGCGATAATGGGTAGTCCAAGATTTAACCTCACATTTTTTTTTCATCCTTTCTCGCTAGTTTTTTCTATGATTTATGCATGAAAGTAACTGAGCACCTTGCGTGGGTGTGCTTGTATGGCCCTTCGAAGCTAATTTAATATGAAATTTCATTCAATTTGAATAATTTGATTTGAATTATACAGGCGCACACACACACACACACATACAGCTATAGCGTATCAATTGACAGATATATACACATATACATATGCATACATGCATTTATATAGATGTATATAAATCAAATTTAAATATATTGACACAAAGTTATTTCGTCTGATTACTCATTTTTCAGCGTGAATCTCATTGAATTTAAATTTTATTCATGCCGCATTGCCGCATACATTCATATGCATATCATATCTACATGCAGTGCATTCACACTGTGTAATGGTTAACGTTGATGGATAATAACTGTTGATATCCTTGGACAAATCGAAATCTCCTTTCATTTAAATTTATGCATTGCCTTTGCAGTAGAAATCCACTCAAGATTTATTAAAGTATAAGTTGAACTCTCTGTGAGGTCAATTTTCTATAGCAAAGTCATACACGCTAACGTTCATTATTTTGGTGGACTTCATTTTCGTATTAAATTTCAATACTAGCACGAGTGTAGACGACTTTATTTTTTTTGCTTTGCTAATGCAACCCGAGCAGTAGAAATAAATATTAATATTTATACCGTAACAGGATGTTCAGTATGTTCGGTTATTGTATCTGAAATCGTAAAAATGTGTTCCGAGCAGTTAATAAAATTCCTAATCCCGAGTTCCACGCATCGCTATAAATAGCTTTAGTGGAGGTCGAAAGATGGAGCAAGAAATATACAAATTGGCGACTGGACAGATGAAAAGGCAGACTAATAAATAGATAAACAGGCGGATACATAAACAGGCTTATAGAGCATGGGTAGACAGAAAGTTGAACGCATAGACAAATGTATGTTTAAATACCTGGATGATCGGATAGATGACTGAATACGTAAAAATATTGGTAGACTAATATTAAGCAGACGGGCTGTGTGCCGAACAACCGCAAAAGTGCTGATAAATATTACTAAAGATTTGCATATGAAAGGGTAGACAGAGGGACGCCTGCAGGGGTAGGAAGGTAGATGGGCTAATAGACTGGCGGATAGTAGCCGAATGCGATTCGAGTCGTAAATGAGTTACTTTTCCGGATTAAGTATTTCACGACTTAATGTCAATTACTTACAAAAAAGATTTACATGCCATGATTTTGCCTTTAATCGACCTACCCCCAAGCATATGCTTTCAAATGAAGCTATATTTAAAATCTGAAAACTGGTTTATGAGAGCATATAAAGGCACAACCAGGTATATAATAATTTGCTTGAGTTTCTTTGCCAATGTTTCAACAGGATTTTTTCTTCTTTATTTAGCTTACATAACAAGCTTTATGCGGATTATATGCTT